>JAOXJP010113144.1:0-14059 GCA_025762735.1 Platanus orientalis
TTTAATGCATTTGTACATTAAGGCTTAACTCAAAGGCCCTTAGATTGGAATCTTTTTAGGTACACCCTCACCCTTCAACCTTAGACCAAATATTTGAATTTCAAATCCCCATTGAACCCACCATCTCACTCCATTTGGCTAATTTGTGATCCCCTTTGATATTTGCTACCAACCACAACACCCTAAAGAGCATCTTTGCTCACCTCTCTTCCATGTCATCAATCCATGCTAATTAGCACACCCCCATCCTCACCCTCCATCTAATTAATCCAAACCTATCTCAGCATCTCCCTTGTCCATGTCACCTAGCACAAATCTCATTCATCCCAACCACCCATCCTAAAACTAATCATAGCCCTACACCTCAAAGCTAGCCAAACTAACCTAAGACATTGATCTAGATATTCCTAGATTGAATCTCCACCATCCATGGCATGAAATTAAGGCTATAAATAGCCCCAATTTCATGCACATAAGGGTTGGAAACCACAAAATTCAAGGAGAAAGGGAAAAAGAAGAAGAAGAGGAAGAAAACTTGGATTTCTCTAAACCCTAAGCCCCCCTTGACCTAAGGTAAGCCTACGCCTATACTAGGCTAGTCTGCTTAGATCCATATGCTCAATAGTCCTGTCGTTATGCTGTCCAAATCATGTTATCTAATTGCCTCAATTTGGGTTACATGGTGGAGGCTCAACAGCTTCCATCTATGTTGATTTTCAACCTATGCTTAGTATCAAATTTATTTTGATTTTTTTACAGATCAGAATGAGTTCAAATTTTAGTATGTTAAGCTCAACATATATCTCTAGTTACATATTTAATTTGGATATGTGGAAAGCCTCAAGATGGCCCCCTAAACAGACCCCAAATATGGATCCTATGTGACCTAGTTCAGTTAAATTTTTGTTGATTTTAGTTTAATATTTTTTGTGAATTTTCTTGAGCCAAAATTCATATATGTTATTCCCTTGTCAATTATCTGCTAGCATGCATAATTTTAGAATTTTTCCAAAACCCTAAGGGGTTCAAAATTCAGGAAATCCAGTTATTAGATTTTCTCCTAGTAACTAACATCTAAATTTTTTGGAAATAAAATTCAGGCATTAGACAAATGGGCATTAAGAGAACAATCAGGCTTTGAGATCTGGGACCCACCCTAGGGAGCCCTGATTTTCCCCAAACCTATTCATAGGACAGTACAACCCTTTAGAATCCAATCCTGTGCTTAAGCACCTCTGTGGAACCTAATTCCTCTCCCAATGCCTGAATTTAATTTCAGGTGTTGAGTAGAGAAATTTAGCCATTGGAGTGGATTTCAAGCATTAAGCTTGTGTTAAAAATCACTTCTTTAAAATTGGTTAAGTGTGTCTATAACCTTGGTATATCTCAAAGACTCAGGAGGATCCCCCCCTCTGGGCCCTACCAATGTGGCCTAAAAATCAAGGCTGGTTGCTAATCCCAGCACCCAATGCCTGAATTTCCCTTGAACTAAATTCAAGCATTGAATATTCAAGTGTTAGACTAAAAGTCAGGCGTTAAGCCTACACAAGAAGAACACTCTGCCCTCTTTTGGGGGATAGATGTCAACACTCATGGCGGCCCCACCCTTAAGGTTTGGTTACCCTTATTTTAGGGATTACCCCTCCACCCTTTTGACAGGGTCATGTAGTCTTGGGGCCCAAGTATGTATCAAAAAAACCCAGACCAAGTGGTTGACCTAGATAGCCTCCAACACTTGGAAATTCAGGTGTTAGCTTTAAAAATAGGCGTTAAGCCTGTGATCAAATGACACGGTTTCCCTCTTTGGGAGAGCATATCTTCACACATGTAAAGGTTACAACCCCAATGGTTGCATAGTGTGACTCTAGAAAACACCCTCTGACCCTGTCTGGAGGTCCCACAGAACTAGGACCCACAAAAACATCTTAATAAACCACATTAAAGTATTAATCTGATTAGCTTCCAATGCTTGAATTTCACCCTAAATTAAATTCAGGCATTGAATAATCAGGCGTTGAGATAAAATCCAAGCATTAAGCCTAAAACACAAAAAAACATAATTCTTCATCTTTTTTCCTCTTTGTATCAGGGTTAATTCTAACCCTAAAAGATCAGCCAAGGGACACTTTAGAGGGGCCCACTATCCCTCTAAAAGTCACGATCATGAGGGGCTCTCCTATTTAAGTGATTTAATTTAAAGAAAATTTTTTGAATTTTCCATAAATCAATGCCTGAATTTTCCCTAAATTAAATTTCGGGGTTTAAAATTCAGACGTTGGAGGTAAATTCAGGCGTTAAGCCTGAGAAAATTACAGAAACCAACACCTTCCAAAATTCACATGCATGGACTTTAACATACTTCAAGACATATCTGAATAAGAGAAGTCACCCTAAAATGGCACGTATTTGGGGTGCCTAACACCTTTCCTAAATCCAACTGAACAACTTACCCTGAACCTCAAGGACTCAGACCAGTTTTAAGAGTTAAATCCCAATACCTACAGGTCTAGACTTCTCCTCTTCCCCAAAAGAGGAGAACCGATGTCCAACTTTGTCAGTTAATCCTGAGTTGGTGGTGACTCCCAGAAAATCTTAACCCAAGGGTTAGCAACCAGCACAAGTGTGTCATGTGTTGAGCCGAAGTGTGGCTTGGAAACCACGGACGGGCGGGGGAATCTGAACCCCCCTGGACCCCGATGTCCATAATGCCCCTTATGTCCTTTTAGTTCGGTCTAACCAATGAATACCACTTACCAACCTTTCTCTTTTTGATTTACCTTTGTGTTACTTTGGATTAGCTTCTTGAGGTTACATTGTACTAGAGCTTCAGACTTCTTAAGCTCTTCAATGAAGCTTGTCTCTTGATGCTTGTGATGTTCTAGGATTCTTGATTTGAAGATTCTTCCACCTTATCTTGGACTTTAGACTAATACGAAGATCATTTATTACATGTACTTACACAATACATAATTTATCCCTAATAATCTCCTCATTTGTCAATTTCATGACAAAACTTCCAAAATATAGAATTTACAAATAAATTCTAGTACATGTTGTCTACCCATAAAATTCTCCCCCTTTTTCTCATGAGGTGACAAAGTAACTCATTCCTCAAGTGTGGTTTCTTTAACCTGTGTCACATAAAAAAATACCTTTTTTTGGAAAAGGATATCAATTCTTAAATAAGAGTGACATTAAACAATTAAAGGCAATATTACTATCAAGCTCAATTTTAGTCCAAAATAAAAGTTCTACTATTTAACACATGATATGAAAGGCATAATTCAAGCATGATTTTACTATAAGATGCATTTCATGAAGATTTTACTATGTAGCACCTGACACAAAAGCATAATTCAACAAAAGGGGTTAAACCATGAAGTGCAGCTCTCTCCCTGAATTTATACATATATTTTCATTCATAAGTCAAAACTTCAAGGTACAAAAGATCCAAAAAATTTACTATTAGCGCATTCAACAAGTTAAAGATTTTACTATAAGATCATATGCCAATACTCCCCCTTTCTAACATCTCTTCCCTTTAATGCTTTCTCTCCCCCTTAATGCATGCAAATTCAAAGCAAATGTTGAAAGAAGGGATTAATTAAAATATATTTCAGTAAAATAAAGGGTTCAAAAATACCAATTTATCATAATAAAAATTTACAAAACATAATTGAAGCTTCTAAGATCACTTACTTTAATAGAAATTTGTTTTAAGGGAAAGGCTTTTCGTTCTTCAATATTCCTAATTTTCTTCTTTTGTTCCTTTCACTTCGGCTTTTGGGATTTTAACCAATCATACAGTTTCTTTTGACAATCAAATTTTAAGTGACTTTCCATACCACAATAATGGCATTCAGTGTGAGCTTTAGAGCTTGAGGCCTTAAAATTTGAAGTCTTTTGAACTGTTTTATCTTTATCGATTTGAATTAGGTCTCTGTAAGGAGTATTCCTAAGTCCAACTCCATTATAAGAAGTCTTGTTTAACTATAAGACATTTCCTCCATACCCAATTCCATGCATACCTTCCTTAGAATTTCACATGTTTTCAAATTGTTTTTACCTTGAGCAATAATTCTAAGAGATTGATGATTTTCCTCTTCTAAAACTTTGATTTTAATTTCTACCTCATTTACTTTTTGTTGAAGTCTTTTCGTATTTTCAAAATTTTTCTTTTCTCTTCAACTTCTTTAGAATAGTCTTGATTTAAATTTTTTAGCTCATTTTCTAAAGAATTTGATTTCTCTTTTAATTTTTCATTTTCTTCAACAAGATTAGCATTTAAGTTTGATAGTTCATTTAGCTCATTTAGTCTAGACTCAAAATTTTTCAAAAATTTTATTTAACTCTTTGTTTTCCTTCTTGAGTTTAGCATTCGCCTTAGCAAGTTCTAAACTCTCCATATAGAGTCTATTCAAGTCTTCTTGGAGGTCTTCATTAACATCATCATCACTATCCTCATCTTCTTCACTACTTGAAGGATTTCCAACATTTTGCTCATTCGTGAAGTCGATGAAAGCCCTTATAGCCCATAAAGAATCTTCGTCATTATGTAATGACTCATCCTCCGAATCATCAGAGCTATCATCTCATGTTGCAGCCATAGCTTTATTTTTAAAAGTTTTCATTTTATTAGAACAATCAGTAGCAACATGATCAAATCATTTACACTCATAGAATTGAATTTCATCATTTGTTTTCATTTTTCTAGGAAAAAAAATTCTTCATTTTGAGGAATCTTTTAAATTCTTTACTAAGAAGAGAAATATCCTCATCATAATCTTTTGCAATTCTAAATTTTTCTTCAAGGTTTTTGATGCCTATATTTTCAAAGAGACCGAGTACTTGGCTCTAGTGCTCCTTAAGCTCAGCCAAATGTGAGTTTCCTCTTGGGAAAGACTCACCACAAGCTCTCCTCAATAGTAGTAGAGTGGTATTCAAGAAGAGAGAAAGAAAGAGTGATTATAGAGTGTGATGTTAGCTACTCAAACTTAAAAACCAGTAAAGTAATGGAGTTTTTCTCAGTGGGGGAAGCTCTCAATATAGTAAACTTTGTAACCCTCTCTAGGTGGCTTGGAGTGTTGGTGTTGGTTACCCTAATGGAAAAAAAATCCCTTTAATAGAGGTAAGTGTTAAGAAATGAATTATCAATCCCATGACCAAAAAAATGAGTTGTAATGTAAGTTGTCAAAGTTTGTTAAGAGACCCATGCCTACAAGAAAGAAGACAATGAAGGACTAAAGACTTGCAGACCTAAGGCAAAGACAAGTTAAAGGAAGTGAGGAACAAGATCAAGAATCAAGAAGAAGACCCCTTACAAGGATATCAAAGACAAGTCAAAGGAAAAAGTTCAAGTGATGCTCATGACCAAGGACAATCTCGGGACATGCCCACACTATGCACAATACATCGAAACTATAAAAATCACCAAGAGAGGAGTGTGAGGCAATAGAATGGACCTTAGGAAATTTGTGTTAGTCCCAAAACATTGGGAGAAAAGGAACCAAATCAAAAAAGTGATGACAAAAAAATCAGGAAAATAGACCCTTGATCGATCATAAGATTGGTGATCGATCACCAACAGGATTTCAGGCTAAATTAAAAACTCTGGAGAGTTGTGATTCCACAGCCTGATCGATCACACATTCATGATCGATCATGAAAAATGCGTGATCAATCACCACCATGAATCTTAGAAAAATCTCTCTTATTTTTGGAGATACTAATCCAAGAATTCCCACCACTTGTCCGTTAGAAAAAGTTCTAATCTTGCAAACTAAGACTAGGCTTAGCTCTATAAAAAGGTAACAATACCCTAGGTTCAAATAGTGACATCTACACAAAAAGAAAATCATTGTCTGAGAAGTGCGGCTAGTCTAAAAGCCAAAAACCTAGAATCCTACTGTGTGAATGACCTTGTATTACTGAAAATCAGTGTATGTGATCTAAGCTTCCTACATTGAATATCTAAAGGGGGGACAACCTTGGTTATCAGTTGAGAGGAAATCGGCTATTTATAAGGTATCAAGGAGAAATCTTTGTTGCGCTCAAATTTATGAAAGAAAAAGCACATCAGCTCACTGTAGGAACATCCAAAACTGAGATACTTTACAAAATCAACATATATGAGGTAACATTGCATTTATTATATTGATTATTGTTTAAGTCCCGTCCCCTGGAGATACCAAAAGGTGCCTTACACTCTTCGGAGACATAATGTAGGTTAGTGCTTACACAACAAGTAGAAACGTTTTTGTGTGAATTTTTACCTAGATTGTCTATACTTCAATCTGAATAAAATTATGGAACACTCAGGATTGAGCTTCAGGAGTGGACATAGGAATATTGTGTCTTGTGTTTGCATGTGATCTCTTCGTTCTGTTCTTATTGTGATCATTACACCTGTGAATATCCTAGTGTGTTAATTGCGTTGAGCATTAATTAAACTGTATTCAAAAGGATAAATTAATCATTTGATCCTACATATGTTAATTAGTAAATATAATAACAAGAAAGGTAAAGTAGGATAAAGAAAATTGAGAAAGTTAAAAGAGATTGCTATTAATCTTATTCACCCCCCATCTAGGATAGAACTTTAGTGAGGAGCACCCACAACCTTTGGATTGGAATCTTTTAAAACAGACATCTCCTTAGAGCCTTAGATTTCAAAAAACAGAGTTCAAATTTTGAACACCAACCTTTGGATTGGAATCTTTTAAAACAGGCATCTCCTTAAAGCCTTAGATTTCAAAAAACAGAGTTCAAATTTTGAAAAAATTTCCTTGAAAATCATTTTTTAAATTTTTACCAAAATTTTCCTTGCAATCGATTGGGAGATTCGCTTGTGGCTCGTGATCGGGCCCCCAATCGATTGCTTGATCCCCAATTGATTATGACACTGGGACTCCAAGCCCAAATCTATTCCGTAATCAATTGTGGCTTATGGGGTTGGGCTATTAGGAATCTTAGACATCAACCTGATTCTAGGTAACAATCGATTATGTGATTTACAACCGATTGCGTTGTAATCGATTACAACTCCATATTTTTTGAGGTTTAGATTTTTTACTTTCTAAGTGGGTCTGTCCTTGGGCTTTGGTCCTTGGGTTTTGTGAGAGGCCTACCACCATGTCTAGATTGATTTTAAGGTCTCAACATGGTTGTAATGCATGTTTTATACCATTGTTGGTGGAACAAGTCTGAGGTAGTTTTTGGTCTCTTCTTTAAGTCTTTGGTCCTCCTTGTCTTCATGTCTTGAACTTGTGCAAGCATAGATCACTTACAAGGCACATACCACTACCCATTTGTCCATGGGATTGACATACATCAACAATCTCCCCCTTGTCAATTCCATGACAAAACCCAAATACACTTAATTACATATTTAATGTAGTTCCCCAAGACCCAAATTACATGGACTCAAACATTTACAAATCTTAACATGGATTCAACATATAGTCTTCATGTCTTGTGCTTTAAGTCAAAACATCTTATACACACAACTAGAAAGCAAACACTTTCCTCATGCCAATTAAATAAGACAAAAGCAATATAAAGAACAAGTACATGAGATGAAAATGGATGCTTTAAATTCAACAAGTTTGTAAAATTGTTAATTAGTGGTTGAAATTGTTACTCCTCCTATTTGAGTGCTCTACTCTCTATGAATGTAACTCCCCCTCACTTCCACTTCTCATAATCACTTAATCAATGGATTTGAACCATTCCTCCCCGTTTTTGGCAAGAATTGACAAGTATGAAATAGATAAATCAGTAGCCAACTAAGTAAGGATAACGTGAGCAAGATAATTTCTATTAATCAAAAAAAGAATTACATTATCAGGCTCTTGAGGCTACATCGAAACACTAGGGGACTCCCCTAGGCAACATAAAAAAAGTACAAGCCTTAGATATGAAATGCCACTATAGGCATAAGTATAAAAAAAAACTGTCTATATATAAAAAAAATACGAAGTGCCATGCCCCTAGGGAAAAAATGGGTAAACCCCCTATCTCAATCACCCCTATATTCACTGTCCTCTTCTTCTTCTTCTTCTTCTTCCTCTTCGTCCTCACCATCATCATCAGCCTCATCATCATCAAAATCACAACCACCAACACCACCAACTGCAAGATCATCATCCTCAAAGTGTGGGTCACCCTAGAATTGAGGGGCTGGTACATCAAAAGCCTCCTCCTCCTCAGGCTCAACATCACTATCTGAGCCACTGATAGACATCAGCTCAATGGGGTGCTCGGGATGATCAGCATTGTAGCCTGCCACTAGCTTCCTCTAATTGGAGGCAAGGGTCTTCTGATTCTTCAGTACTCTTAAGACCTTGCTCACCAGAGTGTGTAGAAGTCCCATCATCATGGACTTCACGGAAGCAAAGTAGGCTCTAGATGGCCCTGGTCTAAGAGGGGAGGTGGAGGTGGAGGATGGAGTTGTTGTATTGACTTGTATCAGGCCCATCTTCTTCAGGGTCCCATGACCCACTGCTCTTCCATCCTTGCGACCCTTGGCAGCAACCTTAAAGGGCACCTTCTCAGTTACCATGATGCGTGTCACCAGAGTCAAGTAAAGCAAGCTACCTGTAAAATGTCACAATTCATGGACTTAAATCATCATTTAGCAGATGATCGAGAGCATGTCGATCCTTTAAGAGTCAAGAATGGCATCAATCAGGTATGTCATATCATCTGTGAGGCTGATCCGATAAGTGGTAGGGAGGATGTTGTAGGTGAAGATCCAATGGAGGACATGGCCCACTAGGCGACAGTCCTTGTGCTTCAACTCTTCAGCCCAATTAATGAACTGACCACATAAACTCTCATTCCTCACTCCCTTCTGCTCTAAAGAGAGCTTATGAATGGGAAATGCGATGACGTTGTTGGTGATGCAAGGGACACCAAGTAGATGTGAGAGGTAATTTGGGTTGACTGTGACGACCACTCCATGCTCATATAGAAAGACTATCAGTTGTGGTTAACGTTGAAGAAGTTGGCGTAGAAAATCCGCACAACTTCCTCCTGGATTAGTCCATTAAAGGAAAAGAGGAGTAGACACTGTTGTCCCTTATCATCTCTAATAGTCGGGAGGTACGAAGAGTCTCGGTCTCCACTAACCACTGTTGATGATGGATCTCTTAGAAAAGATCCTCTTATAGCATTCAAAGCTTGTGGCATCTCTACAAGGCAAGAAGGAACTGATGTTCCTCTTTGATTGTGGACGTGGTAAAGATTCCACCATAGGCCACTTCCTTGGATTTCCGGGTGGATTCAGTGATGAACCACCTTTGGATGTAGTTATCTTCATTCATGAAGGCATTATAATGTGTCGAAAACTCTAGGTTTGGAGATAGAAAAATCAAATATTTCAAGGAGGAGCTCTAGGAAGGTAAGAAGGCACAAAATGAGTGAGAAATGAAGGAGAAAACCCATTTAGTGCCTATTTGAATCACATGCAATTATTTTCCCATAAATTACCTTCAGATTGATTATGAGATTCGCAATCAATTGGGGCACAATCTATTATGAGATTCACAATTGATTGGGGTGTAATCGGTTACGAATCATGAAATCGATTGTAAGATTGGTAATGAGCATTTTTAGCTCATTTCTTGGAGTGGGATCTTCCCACTCTCCTCTAGATCTCAAGCCCTACTCCTCTCATTACTAGACAATCCCACCAATGCACATGATATGCTTGGAAACCCCAACATGATTTTCCTATATGGTGCACAATCTAATCACACTCTGAAGATACTCAAACTGCTTGGAATCAAGAAGTTTGGTTAATATATTAGCAAGTTGATCTTTAGTCTTAACATAGTCTAAAGATAAAACTTTCTCCTTCACCAATTGATAGATGAAATGGTGTATTATGTCAATGTGCTTTATCCTAAATTATTAGAAAAGATTTTTGGAGATGTCAATGGCACTCTTGTTGTTTACAAATAGACTCATGGTGCCTTGCTCTAATTCGTAATCTCTTAACATTTGTTTTATCCATAGGAGTTTGGTTTATCCACTACCACCTATAATATACTTAACCTCGGTAGTTGACAATGAGATGGAGTTTTATTTTTTCTTATGCCAAGAAACAAGACTATTGCCTATGTAAAAGCAACCTCCACTCATGTTCTTATGATCCTCCACATTGTTAGCCTAGTCAGCATCTGAGTACCCTGCAATCTCAGATGTAGTGTCAAATAGGTACCATAATTCAAACTCCATAGTCCCATGGACGTATCGGAAAATCCTCTTAGCTGTCTTAAGATGTGATTCTTTTAGAGTAACTTGATATCTAGCACATGTACCTACACTAAAGGAAATGTCTGGTCTGCTCATAGTCATGTAGAGAAAACTCCCAATAATGCTCCTACAGTAGGTGGAATCGACCTCGGCTCCCTTACGGTCTTTAGTGATCTTGTTACTTGTGCTAATGGAGGTGCTAGCTGGTTTGGATTTTTACAATCCAAACTTGGAGACTATGTCTTTTGCAAACTTAGTTTAGCTCAAAATATGATATCACTGGTTTGCTTCATTTAAAGACCTAAGAAGAACCTCAGTTCTCCTTCCATACTCATCTTAAATTTTGATTTCATTGTTTGGACAAAACCATGAGACATCTCCTCACTTGTAAATCCAAAAATGATATCATCTACATATATCTAAACAATGAGTATGTGACTATTTTGCTTCTTAATGAAGAGTGTTTTCTCCACACTCCCTCGATCAAAATGGTGATTAAGAAGAAATCTAATAAGTCTCTCAAACCAAGCTCTAGGCGTTTTCTTAAGGCCATATAGTGCCTTCTTGAGTCAGTATACATAATTTGGCAATTGAGGATCTACAAATCCCTCAGGTTGTTCCACGTATACTTCTTCTTGGAGAATTTCACTTAGGAATGCACTCTTGACACCCATTTGATATAATTTAAATTTTAAATGGCATGTAATGGACAAGAGAATCCTAATGAACTTTAATCTAGCAATAGGAGTGAATGTCTCCTCAAAATTAATGCCCTCTATTTGGGCATACGCCTTTGCAACAAGTTTGGTCTTGTTCCTTATCATTGTACCATGTTCATCATGTTTGTTTTTGAATATCCATTTAGTGCCAATGACATTTTTGTCAATTGGTCTTTCGGTGAGAAACCATACATCATTCTTTTATAATTGATTTAGTTCCTCTTTCATGGCTAAGATCCAATCCGGATCATTTAGAGCCACTTTGACATGTTTTGGCTCTATGTTGGATGTGAAGCAAAAGTGACTTAGGATGTTTTCAATTTGTCTCGTAGTCTTCACTCCAATGTTGGGATCACCAATAATGTCACCTCATGACAACCCCTTGGTGAGCCTCTTGTCCATGGGTTAAGGTTGACTTTCTTCAACATCATTCTTGGAACTTGATTGAGAAGAGTGTTATTCTTGATCCTCTTAGGATTTCTCAATTTCCAATTGAGATGAGCTCTCATTCTCATGGCCAGATAGCACAACCGACAAGTTTTCTTACTCATAAGTTGCCTCAAAGTCATCTACCGCTACATTAATTGAATCTTCCACAGTGTGAGTCCTGATGTTGTAGACATAGTAGGCTCTGCTAATGGTGGAGTATCCTAAGAGCATAACTTCATTGCTCTTTCCATCGAACTTGCCTAGATGTTCTTTACCCCGAAGAACATAACAAGTGTTGTTAAATACTTTAAAGTATTTTATAGTTGGATTTTTTCCACTCCACAGTTCATAGGCTATTTTGGATGTACCCTATCTAAGATAGACACGATTAGAGACATAGCATGCTGTGCTAATTGCCTTAGCCCAAAACATCTTGGCTATGTTCTTGCTAGTAAGCATTGACGTAGCCATGTTAAGAATAGTTTTATTATACCTTTCAGCCACTCCATTTTGTTGGGGAGTTTTAGGGGATAAAAATTCATGTTTTATTCATAACTCTTCACACCAATTAGAGAATTTATGATTCTCAAATTCTCTTCCATGGTTACTTCGAATTTTCTTGATGGTTAAATACTTTTCAACTTGAATCATTTTACAAATGTTCAAGAATTCATTGAAAGCCTCATATTTCTCTCTTAGAAATGCTACCCTTGTGTATCTAGAAAAACCATCAACCATCACCATGAAATATTTCTTCCCTCCTAGATTCTCTGTTCCAGTTGGACCTGCTAAGTCCATATGAAGAAGTTCTAGGGGTATAGTAGTCCCTATTGAGGTAGTTTTGTTGTGAGAGACTCTAGCTTCCATTTGACAACCTTTGCACATTAGGTTGTCAACCTTGCTTCGCTTGGGAAGGTCCTTGACTATCCTTTTTTTGCTAAGTCTTGCAAGATCCCTAAAGTTAAGGTGTCCTAATCTTTGATGCCAAATATTGGTCTCATCCTTTTGGGTTATGAGATAAGTGTCCCCTTATTGACAATGGGGTTAAATGACATAGCAATTGTCACTTGTCCTCACTCCTTCGGCTAGGATGATGTATTCCTTGTGATCCTTGATCACACATCCATCTTTACCAAATTGAACTTTATAGCCTTTATCACATATTTAGCTAATGCTTATCAAGTTGTGCTTAAGGTCTTGCACATA
The DNA here is from genome assembly GCA_025762735.1 of Platanus orientalis. Lineage (NCBI taxonomy): Eukaryota > Viridiplantae > Streptophyta > Magnoliopsida > Proteales > Platanaceae > Platanus > Platanus orientalis. Next base: position 12,612 of record JAOXJP010113144.1, read on the forward strand.
AAGAGCATCGATGAGTTATGGAATACCAGGGGTTGATATTGTTTGTACTCTAAGGATTTTGGTGGTGTTTCCATCACCAAATATGACATATCCACCTTAAGATTCTTCAAGTTTGGTGAGCAAGTCTCTTTCACTGGACATGTGTCTTGAACACTCGCTATCAAGATACTATCTTGATGAGCTTCCAGCTCTTAGTGTAGTGTGAATGACCAAACACTTCAGGTCATCCTTTCTTACCCATACTCTCTTAACCTTGGGAGGTTTAGAGATTTACCTTTTGTCACTTTGTTGTTGGGCTAAATCCTTCTTTCTTTAAAAATTTCTATTTTTAACTTTTTAAAAATAGTTTATTTTATTGACATTTTTTCCACTTTGCATTCTTTTAGATTGTATTCTTTGAAATTTTATGTCATTTGCCCTTTTTCAATAATCCATCTTTATGTGTCCTTATAAGCTACAATAGTAGCAATAGAATAGGGGTCTTCTAGGTGCATGGGATTATATTGTCTTCTTTCTAGGTTGTTCATCATAGAAGGGTTGTTGGACTCTTTTAGGTTTCCTATATTGACTAGATTGTGCATTAGTCTTCCTAGAAGTGGAGGCATTCCCTTGGAATCCTCTAGAAGAGGAGGCCTAGCTCTCTTGAAATTTGTTCCATAACTCCTTGACATAGGAATAAAGTTTGCTCATCATTTAAGCTCCTTTAGAGGAAGATGATTAATTGGATTGAGGTCTATTCCAAATCACTTGTGAATAGGATCTTGATTGGGATTGCATGGATCTCTCACAATCTCTAGCTTGTCTCATAGGTGCTTTACCTTTGAATAAGGTAGATCTTTTTTCCTCAACCTTATTTGACTTTTGATAAGATCTTTGTGTCTCCACCTTTTTCTTTTCCTTCTTGGAAGGTTGTGGAGGTGGTTGAATAAATCCTTTAGCTTTAACAAAGTCATTCTTAGATTCTTGAGTTAAGGAGGCATTGGCCTCAGAATTATAACCTAGTTCGGTCACATCCCTATACTCTTTACCTATAGTGAGCATCTTCTCAAACTTCCTATTTCCTTGGAAAAGCATTGAGATGTTCTTCCTCTCATCTTCTTTAAGCTCCTTGATTTGTTTAAGGTAATCAAGGGGCTTCCTTATAAGTTGAGCACAAGTTAAGTTGAGAAATATGTTCCTCTCATTTAGAGTCTTAACTTAGTCTTCCAACTCTTGGATGAGTGATTCATCACTATGAGACTCGTTCCTTTCCTCTCCTATGTTTTTTAGCTTCTCCTCAAGCTCAAGAACCTTGTTAGACAAGTTTTGATTGTCCTCAAGAAGTCTTCTCTTTTCATGTTTCCTATTATCCTTTTCTAAGTCTAGAAATAGTTTAGCTTCATTGAGCTTCTTTTCTAATTCCACTATCTTTAGGCTCATTTCCTCCTTGGCACATAGGAGCAAGTAGT
>JAOXJP010113155.1:0-14059 GCA_025762735.1 Platanus orientalis
AAACTAAGTTGAGGCATTGGTTTAAGGACCAAACCAAGGCCCAAGACCAGTCCAACGAATCTTGCCAAATCTAAATGATTCCAATAAGGGTTAGACCCTAACAGCCTAATTTAAGAAATTTAAACACACTTTCTGCCTAAGGGCTAGTTCCAAGAATTGACCCCAACATGAGAAAGGGCCTTAAGCCTAGTAAGGGCTAGAAAACTGTGAAAGGGTCCTAAGCCCAGTGGCCCAAAACCAGTTAAGGCTATCCAAATGGACCTAAGATTAATCATGAGCTGCATGGGGCCAAGCAAACCAGCACAAACCATTTAAGAGTTGGTTCACATTCTATGTGATTTTTTTACTGGTTTTAAGAATAATGAATTAAAATCATGGTTGGTTCACTTGAAATATACATATGTTGGACTGGTTAAAGTGCGATTGACTCATAAGATTCATATCTAGTTCATTTGATTATGTATAAGTGAAATGTGTTAATGCCTATGCATACATTAATTGGATTTAACATGCATATTGTTTGGGTTAGCCACAACCTAATAAAAGGTTTGATTAATCATTTGGTTAAGTAAAAGTATGAGTTAAGATGAGTTCTCACAATGAAATTATTCACTAGAGTTAAGATTGATGGTATGGTTTAAGTGTGTAAAAGATGATTGCTAGAATTGCCTAGTCTTTTGATTTGACCACATAAACTTTGGCATTAGGTCCTAACTCATAGGATGTGATAATTTTATAATACATGTGTTTGCAATATGTTGCAAATCCAAAATTAATTAATTGTGCAATTTCTATACTTGTAAATTAAAAATTATCTTTAAGAATGTGATAGTTGACCTAAACAAAGAAGATAAACTTGGTGGAAATAACTATGATATGTGGCACAAAAAAATCAAGTATCTCCTAAAAGAGCAATGTGTGCTCGAAACATTAACAATGAATATAGAGGTCCCTAAGGAGGGCACCTTAGCACAACGTAGATATGATATGGAATAATATCAAAATTGGCTCAAAAGAGACCGTTGTATTTTCTTTACTATGCTTAGTGCAATGCTTAATGATCTTATTAACCAGTCTAAAGAATGCAAAACCATCAAAGACATGTGAGAATACTTGAAAATGTCTTTTGCTAGTACATTTGCTACAAAGTGGATGGTTATGACTATTAGGTTTAAGATATATAAGATGGCTCCCAACACAACAACGGTTGAGCATCTTAAGAAGATGTCTCAAATGATTAGAAACCTACAGAGTGCTGACAATAACCTGTCTGATGAGAAACAAATTATTGTTGTCTTGAGATCACTGTCTAATTCATGGGAGCATATTAAGATTTTGATGATGCACAATGAAAACATCATCACTTTTACTTAGTTGGCATGTCATCTAGAGCTTAAGGCTGAGTACCGATCTGTTTTGGGTGAAGGCAAAGCGTTTTTTTTTTTGCTCAAGGAGGTAAGAAAAAGTCATTCAAGCCTACATGTAAGGCTAAAGAAAAATCTCCAAATAAATTAGGACATGATATTGGGTATATATAAAAGCAAATGTGCAAAACAAAATCATGGAAAACACAAGAGAGCTAGAGACAAGATCAAAGTAAATTTCCTCAATTGCCAGAAATTGCCACTTTGCTTGTAGTGTATTGAGCCAAAGAAGGTACGAACTGTAACTCTTGAAAATCCTCAAAACTTTGTGTGTTCTAAGACTTTTGTTTCTCATTTATTAATACTATCTTGGGTTGTGGATTTGGGAACAACCAAGCACATTGTTAGGGATTGAGTAGGCTTCGTTGAGTTTCATCAGATTCCGAGGGCCAACCAAAAGATGTATATGGGGAACAATACTAGCAGGGACATACTTGGAGTTGGTACCTACCAACTGCAGTTACAGACAATATGCATGTTGATCTTATATGATGTACACTATGTTCCTGGAGTTCGGAGGAACTTGCTTTCAGTTTTTGTATTAGTTGGTGTAGGTTTTAGTTTTCAATTTTTAATTGATAAAGTTGGCATTTCCTTGGATTTTCTCTTATATGGCCATGGACATGTAATTTATTATTTATTTCTATTTGATATAGAGGATTTTTCCATTGATTTATACTCTTGTTCTGAGTCTTCTTTGTTAACTTCCTATGATGATAATGTTGCTTATAATTCGGTTAAGTGACATACTAGATTAGGACATGTTGGACATGATAGGATGAACAGGTTAGCTAGAGAAGGCATTTTAGGTCTACTCGCTAAAGTAGATCTTTCTACTTGTGAACATTGTCTGGCTAGGAAGTCAAGTAAGAAGCCTTTTGAAAAGGCAATGAATACAACTATTCTCTTAATCATTTCGACATCTGCAGACTTTTCAATGTAAGGGTATGAAATGAAGCCTATTATTTCATTACATTTATTGATGACTACACACAATACGGTTATAGGATGCATTATTAGTTGCAACCTACATCCTTAATAGAGTGCTCTCCAAGTTTGTTCCCACCACTCCTTACGAGTTATGGATTAGGAGAAAATCCAATCTTAGTCACTTATGGCTCTACGGGTTAATGGATTTTATCCACACACCAGCACAAAAAACTACTAAGCTTGACATGAGAGCCAAAAAAGGGTATCTTTATAAGGCATTCTGAACATTCTAAAGGCTTTGTCTTTGTCCATGAACAAGAGAATGATGGATTCATAGAAAGAGATTCATGAGATATTAATTTCATCAAGGCTGAATTCCTAACTAGGAAAAGAACTTGAATGAATTTAGGCTTCCATGAGATGGAAGAGTTTGAAAGTGATTCTCAAGAGGCGTCTCCCACTACACTTAACGAGGGTGGGAGAAGTCAACCTCTAATGAACTAAGAGATCACCAAGGATAGTGGGAGTGCTCCATTCAGTAGGTGCATACCTAGTGGGGGTGCTCCAGCCAGTGAACACACATTATATAATAAAATAGCAAATCTTGAGCCACACAAAAACAAACGTGGGGGTAAAACCTCTTCGTCAATTTGAGATTGAGGGGAAATATTTTATGTGCGCTTCCATTGATGAGGATGAACCAAGTTTCTATCGGAATGTATTCTCATCACCTACTTCGAGGGAATGAACAACTTCTATACAAGATAAGATTAGTTTAATGGAGAAGAAACCGAGTTTGAGAATTTGTTGATCTTCTACCAAACCATATGATTGTTGGGAATGAGTGAGTTTTAAAAGTCAAGTGTAAAGAAGATGGGATCATTGAGAAGTATAAGGCCCGATTGGTGGTAAAAGGTTATATCCATATGGAGGGTATAAACTATGTAGATATGTTCTCCCTAGTGGTGAGATTCACCTTGATTCACTTTATTCTAGCCATTGTAGCACAGTTAAATTTGGAACTCTATCAAAATGATGTGAATATTACATTTCTTTGTGAAAAGAATTCAATGAAAATATCTATATAGATTAACCTGGAGGCTTCGCTATAGAATGATAAAAATGCAAAGTGTACAAGTTCAAGAAGTCCATCTATGGATTGAAGAAATCATTTAGGCAATGGTACTTTTGATTCAGTTAAACCATAATCAACTATGGATTTACAATGATTAAGGAAGATTATTGTGTGTATGTTAAACAATTCAATAAGAGTTTTTTTATTCTTTCATTATATATTGACAACATTTGATTAGTTGGAAATGATATGAGAATGATTGTCACTATTGTAAAATGTTCCATAGTTTGTCTCAAGAGATCTATATCAAGAAAATGCTACAGTGATTCGGCATGCAGAATTGTAAACCCATTGTACCATCTAGAAGGATCATACTTTGAACCTGAACTTATATCCTAGTACGGATGCACAGTTAGAACAAATGAAAAACATCCCTTATGCAAGTGCGATTGGTAGTCTGATGTATGTTATGATACATATTAGGCAAGACATCATCTTGGTAATAGGATTGGTCAATCGTCACTAAAGCAACCTTGGGTTAGTGCATTGGAGAATGGTGCTATAGAGTAGGAGACCGTTTGGCTCTGAAGGTTCCTTCAGCGATTTGGCAACATAAAGAGTGTCAATAATCCTTTTACAATTTACAGTGATAGTATGACATCATTGGAATATGTGAATTATCCTAAGTATCATGAGAGGATCAAACACATTGACATACGTTATCACTTTTTGCAAGACATAGTTGTGCAGTAGGAGATGGTCTACAACTATATTTTTATGAGTCAAATGATTGCTGACCCACTCACTAAGCCTATTCTTAGGGATATGTTTAGGGCTCATGTGCGGAGTATGGGGCTGTGTAGATTTTAATATTTTTTATTAATAAGCTTTGAACTAATTATGTTTAGTTATTGATAAGATACCTCTAGGATTTGTAGACATTCATTTATTTAATAAGATGATCACGTTGATTGGTTATTCAATATTGTATAGAATGTTGTTATTGATATGATTAGTTGCACACATTAGCCCCATGTGATTGGACATATGGTGTGATTCGTCACCAGGTTTAGGTCATGTACTCACACCATAATCACCCTGACACATGATTTATGAGTAGGATGAGATGTCGAACTTATTGTGGATGCTCACATTAGCTTTTGTCGTAACAGAGTGTAAGCTAGGCATGCGTCTAAGATGTTGCCTCGATTGGAGTAGGGAGTAGGTTCTAAATGAATCCATATATATATTCCTGAAAAATCTGGGTGCAAAACTCTAATCAGGCGCAATATAAGGCGACTAATTTATGAGAGCTCAAGTTAGACATATGAGAAAGCAATTGGATCAAGACCCATATGGTGTTGAGAAGTTGAGAAATTCTTAGTGAGCTCCACTGTATCAAGCATTTCATGCTGCAAGTGCTATTATGACCATAGCTTACATGTGTAAGTGAGCTAATTCCCTAGGCTCTTTACAATGTTAGAATTTAGTCATATAGGCATTTATGCTCTTATAGATTCATGACTATGTTGTGAAGTTGAGGCTAGATAATCGCTACTCTAGTAGGTTTCCTATAACCATGAATGATTTGGTTTAAAGGTGCATTGCTGGGAAAGCGGTTAGGCCAATTTTAAGCAATATGAGGGTTGAGGAAGGTGATTTAGCTACATTTGTTGATAGTTGTGTATACATAAACATGGATCCACGTTTAGATGATTAGTTGAGTAAAACCAATTTTCAAAAATGTTAAAATATTTTTCAAACTTGACTTATCCCTATATGAGGCTTGTGGCAAGTACTGAAAGTTGGCGTTATTCTGAGTATGGATTCTAGAGGGGATAAAAATTATGCAACTTGATATGACAAATTAGTCTAGGACATGGTTGAGTTGGCAGAGATGAGATGTGTTTTGCTAGTTATATATATAGCTTAGTAAGGTACTCTCTCCTAGAGATCACAACTCCTGTTGATTGCACGCTGTATAAGAGATACAAAGGATGGAGAGTAGATGAGTAATGAGATTTCTTGATATGTCACACTATGGATGAGTGGGAGATGGAAAAAGAGTTCGAGTGGGATTGGAAGTCCATGTAGGCATCCAAAACCCATGCAAACTAGTGTAGATGAGTCCTAGTTGGAATAGGAGTTTTAACTGGACTATATCTCCTCCCACAAGCCCTCTATATATAGGGGTTCTATAAAAAATTGTAGGTATCTTTCCCTAGTGATTTCTCTTGCTCTCTTGCTCTCTCCTTGTGTAAGGGTTTTAAGGTGTGAAAATTTTCTGTTTCTCTTAAAGTGCTAGTCCACAACATATGTTGGTGTTCCGCTCCAATGATTTTCCTCTTCTTTATGACATGGGTGCAATTCGGTTCAAGTTCTTCCGTTGCAGGATTATTTCTAGATGCACACAATCCCTCTCCTTAAGTTTACAATAGTCTATGATGAAAAAACCTCTATAGAAGTGACATTGATTGACATATGATGTCATTTTGATCTTTTTGGACACCTACATTTTTCAACTGAGCATTTTTTTATTATTTTGCTTTTAACCCCAACACACCATGTGTCAGTCTCTTTTTTGTCACAGAGACTCACAAACACTTTATCATCAAGAACATTTACTTCCTTTAAATACAAGGGAAATAGGATAAATATCAGGGAGCATAATTTTCTAAAATATTGTAAATTTCAAGGGTTGAAGAAATTCTATTTTGGATTTTAAAATTGAGGAGGAACTTGAATGACTAGGGGATCTTCTCTCATGCACAACTTTTATCTCAATTGGTTGAGGCAGACATCATTGTTAGGGTAGAGGACAAATGGATTTGGATGTTTGACTATTAATGTGTTTAAAATCAAGTCATTCATTGGCACATGGTGGGCTTGTCTCTCCTATCCTCCTTAAATTAGGAATTCCATAGTTCCTAATGTGGTGGCTCTCCTCACTTGGACAATAGTCCTCGACCACATTCTCATGGTGATAATCTCTTTAGTTGGCTGTGGAGGTTTACTAATGTGTGCTTTCCTTGTGAGGATGGGGAATTAGAGAACAACCTTCTCAATCATTGTCCTTTTGCTTGTGCTTGAGAGATTTGCAGAGTTCATTTCACATTTTGGTGCTTCATGGGTTTTCCCAAGGAAGGTGATTGATTTATATTATAATTACACTTAATTTTCAAAATCAATTATCCAAATTAATCAAATCAATCAACCAAGTAAACTAAGTTGAGATGTAACACCCTATACATGTTCGCACATATTTTTTACACGTGTCTCACTCACATCGTACACACATGTTATATACGTTCCACACATACTTAGAACTATTTTTATGCACATATATTGATATGTAAATTGACACAACTTTAGAAAGACACCAATGAAAATGTATGAAGAATCTATGAGCAAACTTTATATCATTAGAAAGGCATAAAAGTTTAGAGTCTAACGAAACAAATAGCGAACAAAATGGACCCCAAATGAAAAAAGTTATAGAGGTTTTAGTGAGCAAGGGTTAATGAAAAAAATAAAATTCTAGGCTTAAAGGCCCGATCAATCGGGAGGACCCCCCGATCGATTAGCTAGGGATGCCCGATCAATTGGGCACCCCCCGATCGATCACCTATTTTCGGATCGAAACAAGAAAGTCACTTTTATGATTTCCTTTCTCCGTTTTGGTTTCTAAAAGAGTGTGGAACTCTAGGTGGTCTATATATATGATTGTTTTCGACCTAAAGAGACCAAGAAACCCTAGATTAAAGATCAAGAATAAAAGGAAGAGAAAATGAAGAAAAACTAGGTTTTGGTTTTTTTTTAAGAATGAAAGTGTAAGAGCGTTTTTGCACAAGAAGAGGTAAGATAATGAAATGACACTAAAGTAATCTTAGAGGGGGGTGAATAGGATTTCTTAATTAATTTCCCCTTTTTAATTTACCTTGTAGTTGTTATTAATCCCTTTTTCAATTTGTTCACATGAGTGAGTGTGTGCTTCAATGTAACTACTTAAGAACAATATTAAACATATGCTAAGAAAGAGTAGTATAGAGTGCAAAGATGGAGAGACAAGCAATGACACAACCACAAATCACAACATAAGATTTATAGTGGTTCGGCATGCGGGCCTACGTCCACACTTCTAAAGCTCATTGCTGAGTTTATGTATATTTCATTTAGGTACTATTACAACCTAAGTCAATATATAAACTTAACTATTTGCTCAATGACAAGCTAAATAACAACACTCGATGTCTCTGACAAGTGTATACTACTTTCGGTGTCTCCGGTAGAGGTAATCAAGATTCCAGTGTCTTCGACGGAAACAAAGAAATAACAATAATGAATATTACCACAATATAATTGATGTTGCTAGTTGCTCAATGTGTGGGATGCTTCTTGTTGAACTGATATACCTTAGCTACCCATAAGCTCTAAGTACTTGGCTCTAGTGCTCTTTGAGATCAACTAAAGGTGAGTTCTTCTTGAGAAAGTGCTCACTACAACATCTTCTCAATAGTAGAAATGCAGCTTAATAGGAGAGAAAGAATGAGAGAGAGAAATGTAGAATGCTAGCTACTAAAGCTCAATAATATGTAGGCAATGAAGGTTTGTATAGTAGAGAGGGCTCTCAAAATAGTATGCTTTTTAGCTCTTTCAAAAACTAACTTGGGGTGTTGGAGATGCTTACTCTAAAGGGAAAAAGTCCGTTTTATAGTAGGGAGGAACATCCATGGCCTTAGGATATGCATATGACAAATAGAGGAGCATTTGGGCCTTTAGATGAACCAAAATGGGGTTCAAATTTTAAAACTTTCGCCTAAAATTTTGTGATTATTTTTTTCCCAAAAATGCCCTCCAAACCGATTGGGGGTTTCGTAATTGATTTGGGATCTAAATCGGTTGTGAAATTTGCAATCAATTTCGAGTGCCTATCAGGCCCCAAATCAATTTGGGGTGTTGCAATCGATTTGGGTTTTGACAATTTTTCCCAAAACTCTTATCCAAATTGGTTTGGGCCTATCAGTTTTGGCATCGGGTGTGGTTTTCTAAGTTGCAAAATAGCACTGAAACCGATTGTGAGTTTTGCAATTGGTTTCAACTGAAAATTTATGAACTTTAAATTTAGGCTGATTTATTTGTGTTATCCTTGGGCGTCTTGATTTGGGTATTCTTAGGGACCTTAAACCATGTCTAGGATTGGTTTTAGACACACAAAATGATGTACATGCATGATGTATACCTTCCTTAGTGTCTCTTTCCGGTGCTCTTCCTTGGCCTTTGGTCTTTCTTGACTTCATGATATGAATTGTGAGATCATATAGGACACTTACAAGATTCCTAGCACTACCCATATGCCCATGGGATTGACATACATCAACAAAGAACATATAAACTATTGTTTTGTTTTCATAATTTAGGTTCTTAGAACCCTATTGATTATGTTTTACAAAGGATTTTGATCGTTTTATTTTGAATTTGAATCGTTTTAAGTTTTGAAAAGCTTGTTTTATAAAGAAAAGATTATTTTGTAAGAACACATGTAAATTTATTTTATTTTCATTCTAATAAGTTATAAAAGTCCTTCTATCTCATTTTGTAAAGATCTACTCTTGTTTTGAATGTTTTGAAGCTAAGAACAATGGTTTTTAAGGAGGATTTTTAGGTTTTCAAGAACGTACAAGTATTATGTTTTGTTTTGCAAGTTTGTTAAGTCATAAATTGTTTTGATTTCTGTTTTACATGTTATCAATAGTTTTGCACTGAGTTTTAATCCGTTTAAAGTTTTGAAATCATTGTTTTGAAAGAGAATTTTCTATTTTCAAAGAATACATGTAATCTCAGTTTTGGATTTGTGATTCTGTAGGATCATAGAGATTATTTTATTTGTTTTGTGAGATCCTTATATGGTTGTTCTCAGATTTGAATGTCATATATTTTTATTAGTCATTAAAAAATTTGATTTGTAAATATGTTCTATAGTTTTGTGCTTAAGTGGATCAAGCATCTTTGATTTAAAAGCATTATGAATCTGTTTATGTTTTTACTATTAATTGTTATATGTTCTTTACAGTTGTGGTTTTCTATTATAAGCCTCATTTTGTCATCAATAGAGATATGAGATGATACCCATCACACCTGGTTTATAGTGTGAACTGTTCTGGCTTTTCTCACTAGAGAATAAATGGTGTGTTTGACCCTTCCAATTGGGGATTAAATGATGTGTCTAGACTTTTTCATCGGGGATTAAATGGTTTAACTGTTATCTGTAATGTCTTATGTATCTTATTTATACGTTCTATTCTGTTTAGTTCCGTTATATGTATTTGCTTTGTTTTGTTTAGACCATCCATTTGTATATGTCTTTTTATTATTTTTAGTTTAGTATATATTTCTATATAATTAGATTGCTCAGTTTCATATATTGTTAAAAGTATGCAATTATTTGTTTTATTTTGATTCGTGTTAAGTCTTGATCCAGTACTCTCTAGTTTACTATTTTCTTATTGAGTTTGTTAAGCTTCACCCAATTTGACACCCTAAATGATGAGGAGGTGGTTGTATAATAGTTCAAATAGGCTAGATTGGAGAGATTGACGAATTTTGATTATGTTATGAGACATTGAAACTTTGATTCAGTTATCTCAGTTTAGAGACATGTCAATGATTTTAGTTTAATTATTTATTTTAGTTTAAATTTAAAAATGTAATAAGTTAGTAAATTTCAATATTTATATTGTTATGTGACTTTCAATTGATGGTTTATTTTTTGTCAGACTATTAGTTTATTTTATTGGGAATGTCAGATTATGCTTATGAATTCTTTTCAGGACCATATTTATGGATTATTTTTTAGGATTATAGAAATATGAAATTTTATTACAGGTCAATTTATAAAAATGTGGATGGTTATGATTTTAATATGCAATTCCGCTGCATATGAATGGAAAAAGAAAAAGAAAAAAAATTATTGAGCAATATACATGATATAAATGAATGACTAATGTAATGTCATGTGCCGAAATTCATGATCCTACTGGTGTGGGTTTCATGGCGCGACATGGTATCGTTATCATATTTCTTGAAAATAATTAAAGCTTCCCAATTGATTGTGCAAAGAAGCGTGCAATGCTATCTCCGGGATACATCCAATCTCGGATTCAACTCCTTATCTCTCAATGGGTTTTCACTATTTGGCATATACGTATGAAACTTCTCTTGAAACATATTTCCAAATTAGGTCAAGTGTTCAAAATGTATATCAAAACTTGTTTAAATTTCTTCAAAATTTCAGCATAATCTTCTCTTTACAAGTTGATTAACAAATGTGCATCTAAGTTTAGAAGACAAGGCTTGCACCTTCAAATTCAAGTGGTTGTCAAATCATTGATTTTTGGTGGTTTAAGCCCAAAGATCAAAGCTATCTCCTCCAATAGGGGTAGCCAATCAAATTGTTCTTATATGGGCCAACTGTTGTAAAATACTGGTCCAAAAATGAAAAAGAAAAGAGGGAGGAGGGAGGTCGTCAATGGTCTCTTCTTCTTCCTCATTTTTTTTTCTTTGCTCTTGTATTCTGTTTTCTTAAAGTATGAACAATGAGGTCCTTCGGCTTTTTTATAGAGTTGATGATGGGCTTTGTCCCATTCATCACCCACATGCTTGGTGGGTCAACAAATCCATTTATGTGTCCACTTTTGGGTGAACATCAATCGTCCAAATTTCTACAAATAGCAGGTTCCCAAGCTAGTAGGTGGGTTCTTGATCCCCAAGCTGTACGGACGAAGGGCTTGCTTGCAAGACATTCTGCTCCTGGGGCCAATTTGCAGAATTGGGCTCTCACGTACTTGCTGGTTAGTCACAGTCTCCAGAACCGGTCCACCTTTGAATTGGCACGGTGTCCACAAAATCTGCTTAGTCGCAAATCTTGGGCTGTCACAAAACCGGCCCGTCTTGCCCCCAGGATTTGGTGCCCCCTCAAGTGTTCCTAACCTACTCCTGCAAGCAGGGGCACACATCACATTAAGAAGTGATTTACACCATCTCCCACAAGGTGTAAATCACTTTTAAAAGTGATGTACCCCTTGCATGCATGGGGAAGACAGGTTAGAGACATCCTGCATGCATGGGGAAAGCAGGTTAGAGGGAGAAATCACTTCTTTCATGTGATGTGTGCCCCAAGAGCATGCAGGGGCACCACATCCCAGCTGATCCCCCTTGGCTTCTGTGCACACAAAATCCGTGCACAATATGCGTGTACAGACTTGGGAGTGCCTGGATCAGCACTGAAAAGTGATAAGCATGTGTCCCAAAAGAGTAAATTATTTTTCGGTGCTGATGCAAGCACTACTAAGTCCCTACACATACATTGTGTATACAGAAGCCAAGCTGCAGTCAATCTTTCGCATGTTGCAGCATGAAATATGAAAAGCAAAGTAGCCCTTGCACACACAAGCACCTCATTGTAACACACGGAGAGGGTCTCTCAAAATTCAAACTTGTAAGAGTGTATTTACTTATATGGTGGATTAATGGTTTTTTGGTCCCAGGCTCCCAGCAGACGTGGAATCAAACATTAAACCAAAAAAAAAAGAAAAAGAAATTAAAACACATTTTGAAAATGTTTTTAAAAACAATACCGTTTTCAAAATTCTCGTCAATGGATGACTCTTAGAGAAATAAGTTCACATCATTCGGAGGAAGCCCCCACATTGGAGTCTTTGGAAGGAACGAAACAAAAGGGTCTTCAATGAATTTGTCTTACCCTTAGGGTGGTTTCACCGGGTGAAGGAATTTGAAGAAATTTATTTTGTAGACCTTTGCTTTGTATGATCTGAACTTTGTGATGAAAGGAGCAGAGGGCTATTCTCATATCTTTACTCAGACAAAATTTAACTCAACTTGGCAAAGCCTTTCCAACAAAATCCCCTTACGCCCAGTCTGGTTGCCATGAAAAGATTTTCTCATGAAATATTTTTCTCAAAAGATCATTTTTAAACTGTCTGATTGCCATGCCATGTTGGTTTTTTCTTGTTTTTCTTATTATTCTTTTCTTTCCTTTTCTTGTGGGATTTTCTTTTCTATTCTTTTCTTTTCTACACAATTCATGGCAACCAGACTGAGCCTTAACGAAATAAATGTTTTGTCCAGGATTCCAGAGGGTGTCATATGGAATAACATGGATGGGAGTCAGTTGAAATTTCAAATTCCAGCACAATTTATTAGGATGTCCTGGACACCATCTGGACACCAAATCTTGGACAGGACATTCAAAAACAAATTATATCAGTATTCATATGTCCAATGACAAATAGACAACTAAACAATTTTAACCAATCCTTCAATTGATTATAATAATTTAAGACTAGCGGATGACCCCATAACCACGGGGTACCTACTTAATAAAATGATTTTTAGAAAGTTGAAATCCCGTGTAAATATTGATGTAGATTTTTTTTTTCTTTTCAATTTAGCTATTTAAGAAAAGCAAATTTTAAAAAGTTGAAATCTCATGTAAATATAGATGCATATTTGCATTCGATTTAAGAGACAGATATGGATGAGGAAAAATAAGGATAGAGAATTTATGATTGAGAAAAAAATAAGGATGAGAGTAATAAAAAAGTACACATGTGGCCAGTTAAAAGTGAGAGACACGGTAGTTTTTAATTGTGGGTGAGAAAAAATAGGAATAGAGAAGATGTGATTGAGAAAAAATAGGGATAGTAGAGAATAAACTGTTTTAGAGGTTGTCCACATGGCACTCTTAAAAAATCTATATATACTAAAGCAAAGGGTTACCTACGTGGCATCCCTCTTTGCTTTTAACCAGGAATGTAATAATTTTTAAGAGAATGCGCATGTGGACACCCCCATCTCACATTTCCCTTTTCTTTTCTTGTCTATCAATTCCTAAAATCTCTCAACTTCTTTATAATTTTTTTCTTATTTTTTTTACTCTTTCCTCTTAAACCCAACATACTCTCTCATTACCATTCTTCTACATTTTCTCTTTTTCCTATTTCTTCTCACTCACATCTTCAAGGTTGTTTAAAAGTGTCATTTGATATATTTAAATTTTTTATTTTTTTAATTCTCTTTGGTCATTGATCCGCATGGGTCATTCACTGGTATCTAAAAAATCAAATAAAATTCATATGCTTGTCCACCACATAAATAACCCTTCAGTTTAGTGTGTATAGATTATAGATTATTAAATTTTCAAAATTCTAAAAAGGAAGTTGTTAATTACTTAAAGAAAATAATATTGTTGGAGTAATATTTATACTTCAGAGAGAAAATTCTGTTTTGATGGGTGCAAAATTTTTCCCATCACCATCAAAATGGAATTTTTGGTTCAGACTATCAAAATCAGCTTCCACGATATTATTCGTCTACACAAATGATCAATAATTAAATTAACCCTTGTTACACAAGTTCAATATTTTTCTACGAAAGGTTGTCTATATGAGATAGAGGAACACTATTTCCTCTCCTATTTTTGCTGCTTCTACTCTTCCATCCTTTTGGTGTTTCTTTGGACGAATTTCACTAATAGAGGCTTTTATTTTTAGTTTATAATATCCAAAGTGTCCCCATATTTGAGGAAGGATTGTGTCCGCTTCCCTTAAAAAGG
>JAOXJP010113166.1:0-28036 GCA_025762735.1 Platanus orientalis
TCTTCAAAAGTGGATTCTTTGGGTTTATGCGAGCTTGGTGGAGGCCAAGATCCCCTATTTTGGGTTTGGAAAAGCTTCAAATCAGGTCTTCGTCTTTTCTTTTTTTATCTTTTCTTTAATTTTAAGTGTTCTTGCTTCCGCTACTTGGCTTTTATTTAAGATTTTTGGCTATCATTCTATATCAACTTTGGTATCATCTCTATTGTGCTGCATCATCTCCCACATGAGGGAAAAAATGAGAAACAGTAAAAAAATAACCGCTCCTCTCACAATTAAACCTCTCAACTAGACTAGAGCTTTTGGTGTGCTAAGAAGGTGGACAATCTTTACTGTGCAGACAAGGACCAAATACAATTCATTTGAGGCAGAATGCTAACCTTAAGACAGTGAAGCTCTGTACCATCCCTGTTATAAATGTATGGATACCTGGCACAGCCAAAAGTACGAGGTGAATCATTCAAATAATGATAAAGAATGGTCTAATTTACAAAGTGATAATTCATGACATTAGCAAAACAACACCCAAATTGAAAATTCTTATACAGGCAGCTCAATACATGGAACTGCTGTAAAAAGGACGGAAATAAAACAACTTTGCAAGTAACTCTTTAAGTAATTCAACCAGTGAACCAAGGATATATCTTTTTTACAGATAAATTTTTAACCAGAGGTGGGTTTCTGGCTTTGGTAGAACTAAATTTTGACTACACTGCTTCATAAGAATAAAATGGTGTCATTGAACCAAGTAGCCCAGTGGGGCTCTCCAGGTTATATCTGATAATTTCTATAGCCTTTTTTTTGTGTGCCTATAACAGAGTGTGAAGGGTCCCCACCCTGGTCTATCATTCCAAAGAGTGAGCTCTAATGCAAGGCTCTTTGCAGATACAACTATACAAGAAAAAATGAATGGGATAAATTGCTCTATCATCCCAAAGAATGTGTACTCTCTTTTGGGTGACCCAGCCACCATGAAATGCATGCTCAAAGAACAGCATCAGTATGCCTTCCACAAAGTATAGCAATAAAATGTTCACCCGACATATATCAGAACGATTGGGATAATTTATTTTATGTAAAATGATGACTGAGGATGGAAACAGCTTGTTATTCTTTCAGAGATCCTGCAAGAATTGTGATGATTATTGCTGAATGCTAACAAGTAGTGATAAAGCCACACATAACTGTGAGAATTTAGCAACAATATGAACATACCATTAATAGGGAATCTGGAAACTTCTAAGTAGAATGCAATGAAAATTTCTATACGGGTAAATCTATAGATTTTAAGTCAATACCGTCTATCAATGAAATAGCAACACAAGGTGCAGATGCCATTGTAGCCATCAAACACAATGACATTATAGTTGGTTGGCCAAACAGAGCTTGCCACACAATCCAGAGAAGATTATGTTATTAGAAAACTTCAAAGGAGCCACTCCGATACCCAGCACTCCACTTTTAAGGTCCCCGCCCCCCCCAAAAAATAATAATAATAATAATAATAATAATAATAAGAATAAAAAAAGTCACACCATTCTGCCCTCAACAAAGTCTACCAGGTAATATTGGTTGTAATGATCAACATGGATCAACTCCTGACCTCAAATATCAAAATCAGATTCATCATATGGTAGGTCTCAACTGTGCTGCATGTGGATCACATGCATCAATAATCTGTTAAAACATACCAATTTGCCTCTTAAAAGTGATCGAATTTTTATAGTTAGAGTAACACTGATCTGTATGGTTTAATAAATTCTTCCACCATTAACAGTAAGGAACCTTACTTTTTCTGTGCTGCCGCAAAAAATAGCTCATTGTGCAAGAACACCACATCACGTACTGTTTCCCTAACCTGGAAGAATAAAGCATAAGCAATACTAAGTTATATATTAAAGTCACGCATTAGATATAAGAATATTTCCAATCACCTTCAAAAAACCAAAGCACACTAAGCAGATCCCTTTCAAAAAATATATCCAAAGCACACTAAGTTATATATTAAAGTCACGTATTAGATATAAGAATATATCCAATCACCTTCAAAAAACCAAAGCATGCTAAGCAGATCCCTTTCAAAAAATTATTCATTTCCCTTTAATTTTATTTAACCATCGTAAATGCATCCAGCTCTAGTGAGGAAAAAAAGGCATTCTGCATCAGGCGGAAGGATGGAAAAAAAATAGACCCTTTCTTTTTTAAAGGACAAAAAAAAAATAAAGTTTGCCCCCACATCAGATAAGATAACAAATGAATGCGATTGAAGGTGATAGGTGTAAGACAATTATGAGATCTCTGCAACATGTAGAATGAGTTTAATTACATGACAGAATAAAATTTCTTATTGCAACTTAGATAATGAGATCTGCCTAGAAGTAGGACGTTTGCTCGATGGTGGGTATCAACTTCAATGACACTATTTAGATAGTCAAAAGTTTTGCAAGGTAAAGTATAGCCAAGTAATCAATTGGTTGCCACTCTGCAATTGTGGGCTTTGGGCTTTCAAACTCAACCAGCTCACTCACTGAAAGTGAAAATAAAAAAGTAGCTTGGCAGACTTAGATCGTAATGCAGGAGCATCCATGAGCAACAAGAAGAAATTAGATGATCCTAGATGATCATGTGGGATCCACTTAGAGTTTTGATTTTTAGATTTATTAGGCTTTATCTCGCTTTTGGGTTTACTTCATTCATCTTTTATAGAGTTCTTTATATAGATCTCAACCTGATTTTCTGTGGGATTTCAACTGATCAATCCTGAGCTATTGTGGGAGTTTGTGAATATTATCACTGGTGTTTTGGGTCATACTCATTTTTATTCATTGGGTGGTATTTTACAAATTCAGTTCTGCTAAAATTTTCTGGGAAAGACTTGAATTTTGCTGGTTCTATATGCTTTTACTAATCCCTTTGTGCTCAAATTTGGAGGGTTGGATCTTCATTCAAAATCCTATTATTCTGCATAGTTTCATGCCATTCAGATATACTAGACTGGGTTTCTGATCTTCCAAGTTCTGTCCAGATTTGCTCCAGAATTGATCATCTGGTTTGTCTTATTCTAAACCTGAATAGTCCTACTTGCTTGGGTTTGCTTCAACCTTATTTCGAGTCTATTTTGGGCCCATAACCTGCAGGACATTTGAGGCCCTAGGCCATCCTGCATCAGATTTGCTGCACATATAAAATTTTCTAGTTAAAATGACAGTCCTGCAAAAGGAAATATGGTTAATATGGCTATTAGCAGTCTATTTAGTAGTTTATACAGAATCAGGAGCCTTTTCAGTGACTTTGAAGGTCACAGTACCGTGAAAAGAGGCATCACTATGACATCAGAGCATTTTTTTTAAGTCGACACATTTCCTAATATTTCCACGGAATGTTTCCATTTCCATGAGCTTTGACATGAAATCTATAGGTAATGTTTTCCTGACACATTTCCTTATTCCTAAATACATTTCATATCGGTTTGACCAAAACGTTATTTAATCATATAATTAAGATGTTTGATCGACATGTATGGCTATGTAAAACAAATAAAAACATTGCAATACCTAAGTATGATGCTTCCTCCTCTTTTTTCATCTTTGAGCCAATTTTTCAAAATTTTGTTTAAATGACCACTTTGTTATAATTAATTTTTATTTAAATATATTTTAAATTATATCATAAATTACAATGTATTAACCATGGCCCCCTCACAATTCTTAAATTTCTACAAAAAGAAAAAACAAATGCAGTAGCATCTTCATGTTCATAATCTGCGTAGACTCTATTAGCCTCCATATAAATTAGAATGGAATAATATAAGACACCTAGAAGCAAGTGCTTTCATCTATTTACATTTTGTCCCTCAATTGGGATGATATTTGTAGTAATATAAAATATTTAAGAAAAGTGTAATCATGCTTCTTTTATCATTTCTCAATTATCCGATAAGTGAACCAAGAACAAAACCAACTGGTCATTGAAAGCTCAATTGTACTTGATATTTGTAAGTGAATGTACAAATGTACCATACTCATTTCTTGAACAATCTTTGAAGAAAATAGCAATAATTCCATTGTTTTTCCATGAGTTCTACAATATTATGAAACTGCTGACATGTTTCTTATTCCTTAAGTGGCCTACATTTTCATAGACACCAACTTTTTAAATCTTGCATCAAAAAGCCACACAACCGCACTTTGGTGGAGTTAAATGGCCCAGTCTTTTCAACGAATTGGATGAGTCTCTACTAGTGAGATATACATTGCAAAGATCTCAACAATAGGAAGAAACTTGCAGCTGATAATACATTGGTGGCAACAGCAAAGAAAATCCAGCCCAGTACATGTAACATGTTTTACAATGTGCAAGAGAAAGAAGGTTCCCTTTAACCAGGCTGGCTGAGAACATTAAAAAGGGGAAGCTAAGGTCTCAGCCTTGTGTGAGAGGGTAACATCTAGAGGTGCCTAAGACAATACCACGAATTAAGGGTGACTAAACTAGGAAAAAAAAATATGTCCAATATCCCAAAGGCTATGTTATCCGGTCCCAAATTCGTCAAATAAGTGCCATAATGTTGTGTCCTTGTATCCAGGTAACAGGTAACATAGCTCACAGGAAGAGTCTGGTGCAAGGGTGGACGACCATGGCACTTAGTTGGAGAGACTGGCTCTATAGGCGTCCTCACTTGATACTTTACATGGGTTCTCTATTGGGATGTCAATGAGCCAAGCTGAGCCAAGCTTTGCCCAGCTCAGCTCAGGCTCATCACATGAAGATAAAGCTCGGGCTTGGCTCAGCTCACCAAAAGTGATTATTTTGAAACAGACCAACAGTCTAATGGCCACTACTATTGTCACAATATTTATAATATATAAAATCATTGAATGTATGTATGCATGTGTGTGTGTGTGTGTGTGTATAGCAAACTGAGATTAGTGAAGCTCGAGCTCAGGCTCACTTAAGAAGCGAGCTTAAATCAAGGCTGCTCAGCTCTGTGAACTTAATACAAGGCTCAAGCTTGGCTTATGACGAGCCAAGCTCCGAGCTTGCTCAGCTCATTGATAGCCCTAGTTCTCAATGGGTTCGCTTGTCAAGAATCTCCCAGAAGTTGCTTTCTATATACCCACTCTTTTTTTATAAGCAAAAATTTCATTAAAGGGGATAAGTTGGAATCCCCAAAGAAACTACAAGCGTAAAGAGCAGCTAGAAATTTCTGAAAATATTGCCCCACCCACTTTTTATAAATACAACCATATGCTCCTCTAAAGCATGACAACCCACACCCCAAAAACAAACAAGATCTTTAGTTCTGGTATTCACATTATACTCAGGTTCCGCATAATTCTCAAAGACCCTCTGATTTCTTTCCTTCCATATAGTCCAGCATACTGCAGGGCACACCATCCTCCAAAGAATCCTCCCACTTTTAGAGGTTCTATTGATATCCCAGGCTCGCAATAGATTGTCAAGGGTTGAAGAAAAAACCCAGGCCATTCCCACTTCCTTCAAAATGTACTCCCAAATCTCCTGGCAAATGGGCAGTGAATGAAAATTTGATTGATGGATTCTCCCTCCCTTAAGCATAAAGGGCACACATTAAGGATGATCATGCCCCTCTTTGGAAGCATATATATGGTATGTAACTTTCCTCTTCCTGCTGTCCAAAGGAAAGAAAAGGACCTTAGAAGGGATCATCAAACTCCAACACGATCCCAAAGAAGATCCGGCTGACCCACATTGTTCAACATCAACTTGTAAAACTCTATAGAAAATACACCATTTTTAGAGTACATCCATCGTTGAACATCCTCCTTATCATTACACAAATGGATGTTATCCAACATTCCCATCAAGGTATCCATTTCCTCCACTTCCCAATGATTAACCCGTTTCTTAAATCATATTCCAATTACCTCTATCACCACTGGGAACCCAACACTCCACAACTTTGGCCTCTTTATTTCTGGCCAGTATATACATGGAAGGAACTTCCATCATAAGAGGTTGGGGGGAACACCACCTGTCCTTGCAAAACTTAGTTTTCCGACCAGATCCCACCTCAATTCCGGTAGTTGCCATGAAGCTATCCCTAGCTTGCATAAGTCCTTTCCAGCAACTAACTCCAAAGGGAAGAGTTGTGCTTTTGGATTCCCAATCATTCTCAAGCCCATACTTGTTCACAATAACCTACCTCCATAGACTCCCTTCTTCTTGCCCAAATCTCCACAGTCACTTAGATAAGAGAGCTTTATTCACGTCTCTAATGCGGTTGATCCCTAGGCTACCATGATTTTTTTTTGTTTGCAAATATTTTCCAAGGCAACAAGATGCATACCATCCCCATTCTTCTCTTTTCCCCACAGAAAATTCCGTCAACAAGTTTCCAAGGCAACAAGTTTCAATCCGGGCACTTTGGGCTTCAAAGGCCTTTCTAGAGATGACACAGGGACTTGTTTGATGGCCTACTCGAGTCCTATGGGCTTTAGTGATGTCATATCCGTGAAAATTCAGGAACTAGTGGTTGGAATAATGATTGCTCACTCTTTAGACCCTCGTCACCTTATTATAAAAGGTGATTTTTCCATTGTCATTGGTTGGTTGAAGTCCGGTGATTTGGGTTCATGGAGGTTGGCCCACAATTTCAAAAAGGCTTGTTCTCTTGCATCTATGTTGAACCCCTCATTCCATTAAATTCTGAGAGAGGCAAACTCTAGTGTGGATGGTTTAGCCAAATTTGGGGTGCGGAGGGAGTCTTTGTATATGGGTAGCCTCCCTAAGTTTTAGCCTACTATTAGTGGCTAAGTGGGTTGTAATCTTGGGTTTCTTTTGTATTTGGTTATTTCCTTCTCTTCTCTAGCATTTTGCTTATTCTCCCTTCTCCTTTCTTATACTCCCCTTTTTCTTTTCAATGAGATGCAATTAGGATTTGTAAGCTTGACATGGAAAAAACTTATTATCATGTTAGTTGAGATTTTCTTGATTATATTCTTGTTAGGATGGGCTTCGGTGCCAAATGGAGAAGCTGGATTTTCTGTTGTACAAGATCAGTTAAGTTCTTGGTCTTGGTTAATGGTTGTTTAGCCAGTTTTTTTAGAAGCTTGAGGGGGTTGAGGCAAGGTCTTATTCATTATGGTTTCTGAGGTCTTGAGAAAATGATTACGAAGGCGTAAGGGGAGTATATTCAGAGGTTTTTAGTGGGTTCCAGTGAGTGAAGGATTTCTCATCTTCAATTTGCGGATGATACCATGATTTTTAGTGATGCGGATAAGCATCAATTGGGCTTCTTGAGATGTATTTTTTGTTGTTTCTAAGTTGTGTCGATGTTAAATATCAATATAGGGAAAAGTGAGTTATCCAAGTTGGAGATGTTCTGAATACTAATTCCTTGGCTTGGATTTTGGGCTGTAAAATTGGTACTCTTCCATCGTTTAATCTTGGTCTACCGTTGGGGCCAAAGTTCAAGGCAAAGACTAAGCAGGAGCCAGTGATTGAAAGAATTACTATGAGATTAAATTCTTAGAAAGCTAACATGTTGTCTAAAGGAGGTAGACTGACTTTGTTAAAATCCACCATGGCCTCCATCCCCAATTATTATCTTTCCCTCTTCACCATCCCAGGATCAGTGGCTAAGAGAATTGAGGTGCTTTCCAAAATTTTCTGTGGAATGACTTGGAGGAGCATAATCGTTATCACTTGGTAGATTAGAATACTATTTGCAAACCTTTGAGTTGTGGGGGTCTTGGTTTGAGATTGATTAAAGATCATAATAGGGCATTTTTAGCCAAGTGGCTTCCGAGGTTTGGGGTTGAGATGGATAGTCTTTGGCGTCGTGTTGTGGTGGTTAGGTTTGGGGTTTCTTCCTCATATGAGACTAAAAAGGTGCAGGTTAGACATTGTTGTGACAATTGGAAATCTATCTAGAAGGAGACGGATGATTTTTGGAAGTTTATTTGGTCTAAATTAGGTTCAAGGAGGGAGATTAGTTTTTGGGATGATAGTTGGGTGGGGAGGTCCCTTTTAAGGAGTCTTTTAGGGTTCTACACTCCTTGGCAGTCGACCTTAAGGTGGTGGTGGTGAATTTGTATGATGAGGTGGGTAACATATGATTGCCAAGACTTCGTAGAAATCTGATTGATTGGAAGATGGGAGAATTGTGTAGATTGTTGAGTTTATTGGAGGAGTTGAAACATAATCCTAACATGAGAGATGGATGGGAGAGGGCTATCTTGAAGAAAGGTAGATTTACTCCTAAATCCTAATATTTGGAGTTGGCTGGGCATAGATCTTTCCATTTTCCCTATAAAGGTATTTGAATTCTGAATATCCCTTCAAAAGTCACCTTCTTCTTTTGGAATGTTGTCCTAAATGAAATTTTTGCCCTTGATCATTTACAGGGTAAGGATTGGAATTTGGCCAACAGATGTGACATTTGTCTCAAGGAAGAGGAATCGATGGATCACCTATTTTCTCATTGTGCCTGGCACACAAGGTTTGTGGTTTCTTTTGTTCCCATCTCAATATATCCTGGTCTTCTCCCTCCCATTTTTGTAATTTAATTTCAGGCTGGTGGATCCATGACTTTGAGGGGCTACCTTCAATAATTTGGTCTTACCTTCCAGGGGCCATTTATTGGAGTCTTTAAAAGGAAAGGAATTATGGGATCTTTAAGGGTAAGATGGGAAGTCAGGAGATCTTCCTATATATCTATAGATTTCTTTTTTATTGGATATCTATTATAGAGGATTTTGTGGAAGAGGAGTGGTATTCCTTCTCGAGCAAGGAGTGGCTGTTTTTCCCCTTTGTCGGTTTCTTTCTTTTCCCTTGTCTTTCCTCTTCTTGGCCTCTCACTCTCTTGGTGAGGGTTTGCTTTGTATTTGGTTGTGTTTTGTTCTCGACCTTTTGGCTTTTTAATAAAGTTCCACCCTTTATTCAAAAAATACATATGGTTATTCATGACAAAAAAACAAAAAAAAAACTAACGAATAACAGATTGTACAATTGTTCAAATCCTGAGGGTTATGAGCCAACTGTAAGTTCACAATAGATCTACAAAGGGCCACAACAGGGTGATATAAAGAGTAAATTAAAATGAACAAACTATATTGGTTCTAGAAAATTTTGGGCAGGACTTGAAAGAAGTTCAAAGCTCAGCCTAGAGACATCAGAATGAAAATGAAATATTTGCAAGTTAATAGAAAAATGAATGAAGAGTTGACCACAAAGTTTCATGACAATCAGATCCATAAAAGTATATAAAACTAAGTAATCCCAACCTGTCCCAGAGAAATACAGCAAAACAGTAACTGTATGGCTTTACAACTGGGAATAAACAATTTAGAAATATTTGAGAAGTTGGCAGTTCAGTAGGAAAATAAACTTGAATACAAATAAGAATAGAAGAAGAAAAAGTAGAAAAAAGAAGGGAATCATAAGATAGACACCAACAGCCCAGTTGTATGGTGCACTAGGGAGGCCCAGCCTAAACCTCAACACATAGCCCAGCTTTGAAGCAAAACAATAACTCAATTCTATTCCATACAATGGGGTTGGGATGATTCAAATAGAGTACAAATCAGCGTTTTTAGAAACCCATATTCCCTTCTCAGATGTTACTTTCTAATTTCCTAAACTCGACCCTCAAGTTTCGCTAGTCAAGGATCCACTTGCTAAAACAAGAAACTACTAAAAACCTAAACTTGTAGACTGAACAATTCTAAACTTAAAACTTTCCTAAAAACATATCAAATAAAGCATTCTAAAAACTCCATTCCCGTCACATACTGATATCCCTTTAGTAATTTGGTCATAACTTTTCCAAATCACCATATATTCGCAAAATCTTGGTCCCCTTTAAAAAGTACCTGAATAACCTCTCTAAAGACCCCAAAATCTAACCAAAAAGGAAAGTATTGACCTTGGAAATTTTGGGCTAAAAGCAAGTTATGAGATTACAACTTAAAAGAAATAAAACCTAATAAAACTTAAAACAAAACTCTAAGTGGACCCCACATGACCATTCATGAACATCTGGCTTCTTCTTGGTGATCCCATAAGCTCCCGCATCATTCCCCCCTACTGGGAGAGAGTTCCACCACAAACTACGTGATGAAGACCTTAACATGGCATTGACGGGGATATTATGCTTAGAATGTTGATGGAATGATCTGCATAGTATTGGGCCTTGTTTGCATCCCCTTCCTCATCATATTTTGGGACAGTGAATGCTCATGCATCAACAAGCATAGCTATAGTGTCACCAAACCCTTGGTTGTCTTCATTATTGCCCTCCTTTTCCACCCACAATGGTGGTTCAACATAAGGCTCCACAATAGGTTGATTTGGTTCATCTTCTTCAGTTGTTTGATATGGCACATCATATGTTGCCTCATCTAGCATGTCATCAAGAGCCTCAAGACTACTACCAAATTTTGCAAACCCTTCCTTAACGGCTACTATCCCTTCCTTAATAACCACTAGCACACTATGCATATGCTCTTAACATTGCACCTCAAAATCATGAAGCCTCTTTTTAAGGAGGTCCCGTTCATCATATAAAATAAAATTTCGCTTTGAAACATAAATGAAATCAAACCTTCTTTTTCATTCAATTGTTGATAGCTCTTTCATCATCTCATTAAGTTCGATTCTTATAGAAGCCTCTGGCAGGTATTGCAGCAGATCTTTATATGAAAGAATGATATCTTAACCATGGTAACAATTTTGAGCTTGAATCAATTTGCTCTAATACCAATTTGATGCAAAACAGCTTGTAGTTGAAGTCCTGCGGGTTATGGGCCCATTGTAAGTTCACACTAGGTCTATGAACTAAACTATTTTGTTTCTGGAAAATTTTGGGCAGAACTTGAAGGAGTTCAAAGCTCAGTCCAGAGAGATCAAAATGCAATGAAATATTTGTGGGTTAAAAGAACGATGATGAAGAGTTGGGCCACAAAGTTTCAGGTCAATTGGACCCATAAAATTATATAAAACTAATTAATCTCAGACCTGTCACAAAAAAATACAGCAAAACAGTAAGTGTATGGCTTTGCAACTAGGATTAACCAATTACAAAATGCTTGTGAAGTCAGCAATTCAGTAGGGAAATAAACTTGAATACAGATAAAAATAGAAGTAGAAGAAAAAAGTAAAGAAAGAGATAGACACCAACAGCCCAGCTGTATGGTGTATTAGGAAGGCCCAGCCTCAACCTTAACAGAAAGCCAAGCTTTGAAGGAAAACATGAACTCAACTCTATTCCATTCCTTAGGCTTGGGGTGATTTAAATAGAGTAAAAATCTGGGTTTTTAGAAACCCAAATACCCTCCCCAGATTTTACTTTCTAATTTCCGAAACATGACCCTCAAGTGTCACTAAATACTCAAGATTCCACTTGCTAAAGAAGAGACTACAAGCCTAAACTTGTAAACCAAACAATACTAACTTAAATCTTTCCTAAAAAAATCAAATAAAACTTTATAAAACTCTATTCACGTCACATAATGATATCCATTAGTACTTCGGTCATGACTTTCCCAAACCACCACGTATTTGCGAAATCTTGGTCTATTTTAAAAAGTAACTGAATAACCTCTCTAAAGACACCAAAATCTAGCCAAAAGGGTTGGTATTGACATGGAAACTTTTGAGTTAAAAGCAAGTTACGGGATTACAACTTAAAAGAAATAAAACCTAAAAAAACCTTAAAACAAAACTCTAAGTAGACCCCATGGGAGTTGTTCGCTGAGCTGGAGAAAAGGGAGATGGCTCGACCAGCTAGTGAAATCCCTAATGTAAGGCAATGAAGGAGAAAATTCATCGCGAGGTTAAGAATCTCAGGTGGGGGCTAACGTATGATAAGAAGGGTGGTATGGCTGGGGAGAAGTCAGGAAGGAAGAATTGAGGTTATCGCAGAGTTTCCTCATGAAGTGCTCAATTACCTCGTGGAATGTGAGGGGTTTGAGAAATCAAGACAGAAGATGGCAAGCTAGAGAGCTGATTGTAGGAAATAAGCCGGATATTGTTATTTTACAAGAAACAAAACTCATGCGGGTCACAATTGTGTCATCAAAAGTGTATGTCATTTTGAGCACCCTGGTTGGATCTCTTTGCCTTCTGTTGGGGCTGCGGGTGGAGTCCTGATGATCTGGAATTCAAAGGTGGTGGAGGAGGAAGTTGTGTGGGTGGATAGATATTCAGTCTCTGTAGTGGCAGTTGTCAATGGTGAGTGTCAAAAATGGGTGGGGACGAGCTGTACCCTTTCAAATTTCAGAATATGTGGCTGCTTCAGCCTAGCTTTGTCAACTTAATTAGAGGGTGATGGGATGAATTGGAAGTGTGGGGCCCTCCTGGTCAGAGATTTCGTCTGCAACTGAAAGGGATCCAGGACAGGTTGCATGTGTGGAATAGGGAGGTTTTTGGGGACATCAAGAAATGGAAAGTTTCCTGTTTGGAGAAGATCTAGAAGTGCAACACTTTGGAAGAGGTAGTGTTGAATGAGGGTAGGATGGTGAGAAAAGCTGCAAAATTGGAGTACGATAAGATTCTTGCGATGAAAGTGATGATGTGGCGCCAGAAGTTTAGAGTGAAGTGGCTAAAAGGTGACAGTAACACGAAGTTTTTCCATAAGATGGCCAATGCTAGGAGAAATATAAATGAGATCAACGACCTTTGGACTAAGGGCGAGAGGGTAACAAATGAGGAAGACATAAAGTGGTATGTGGAAGATTTTTTCCAGAAGCAGTACACTGATGATAGACCTTTTCGGCCAATAGTGGATGAGTTGCATTTGCCACATTTGGGGGAGGGGCAAGCAGAATGGTTGGAGAAACCGTTTGACGAGGAAGAGGTTAAGAAGGCCGTGTGGATGTTAGACGGTGACAAGGCTCCAGGGCCCGATGGTTTCTCTCTTGCTTTTTATAAGGCGTGTTAGGATGTGATTCAGGGGGATTTGATGTTGGTTCTAAAGGATTTCTCAGAAAGAGGTTCCTTAATAAAGGGAGTAATGCTACTTATATATCCCTGATCCCTAAGAAGGAAGGCGTGGAGCAGCTGTCTGATTTTCGACTTATTAATTTGGTGGACAGCACCTATAAAATCATTTCCAAATGTCTAGCTCCCCGTCTTATTAAGGTGATCCTGAGGATTGTGCCAAATGAGCAAGGTGCTTTCTTGAAAGGTAGAACCATGGTGGATGGAGTGCTCTGCGTTAATGAATGCATTGATACTCGTTTAAGGGAGGGAAGATTAGGGGTGGTTTATAAGTTGGATCTAGAAAATGCCTATGATCATGTGAATTGGGATTTTCTGTTGTATGTGTTGAGGATATGCGGTTTCGGTGTTCATTGGAGGAAGTGGATATGGAAGTGTGTCAGCTTGGCCTCATTCTCGGTTCTGGTGAATAATGTTCTGAAAGGCCACTTTGGATGTAGTAGGGGTTTGCGCCAAGGTGACCCTCTTTCCCGTTTTTATTCTCACTAGTGGTTGGTGTGTTGGGTGGTTGCTCAAGAAGGCAGCGGAGGTAGGCATGTTTGAAGGCTACTCCTTGGGCAACGGGGAAACAATGGTGTTCCATCTTCAGTTTGTAGATGATACTATCATTTTTTGTGATAGTTTTCAACGCCATGTTCGTATGCTTCGTTGTATGCTTAGGTGCTTTGAGGTGGTTTCTGGGTTACATCTCAATCTTGCAAAGACCTCCTTGATTGCCATAGGAGTGGTGCCAAACTTGGACCAATTGGCGGCTAATCTGGGGTGCCGATGGGATCACTTCCACCTACTTATCTTGGGATGCCTCTCAGCTCCATGTACAAACAAAAAGAAGTTTGGGTTCCGATTGTCAATCACATGAGAAAGCGTTTGGCAGGATGGAAGACACGCTATCTATCCAAAGGTGGAAGACTCACTTTGATCAAAGCCTCTTTGGCTAGCATTCCTACTTATTATCTCTCCCTGTTGGTGGCCCCGAAATCTGTTTGCAAATCAATAGAAAAGATTCAAAGGGAGTTTCTTTGGGGTAAGGGGAAAGACGAATGTGGGTTGCACTTGGTGACCTGGGACCAGGTGTGCACTCCTAAGGAAATGGGTGGATGTGGAATCCGTAATCTTCAGGCTATGAACCAGGCGCTTCTGTGTAAATGGCTCTGGAGGTTCGGTGAGGACACAGGGACTAGAGGTGTGTGGTGGCTGTTAAGCATGGGTTATTAAACGAGTGGCACCCAACTCTCTCTAGGAGTGCGTATGGGTGTAGTCCTTGGAGAGGCATTTTAAATTACCTCACTGGGTTTGGGCAAGGCCTTGCTTATGAGGTAGGAAATGGGAGGCGCATAAAATTTTGGGAAAATGTGTGGTGTGGGGAGAGGTCTTTAAAGGAGGAGCTCCTAAATGTTGCCTTGACATTGGATCCTAGCTCAATGGTGGCTTCGTATATGTCAATTCAAGGAGAGGAAGTAGTGTGGCAGCCGAGACTCGGGAGGGATGCTTTTGATTGGGAGATTCCTAAGGTGATTCAGTTGCTTGCGAGCTTACAAGGAACCCGGATTTTCATAGGTGAGGACAGGCGGGTATAGAGGAAGGGAGTCAGGGGATCTTTCTCAGTTCAATCCTGTTATGAGCATGTGGCTGGTGTGGAGGAGGTGTCGGGTCCTTGGAAGGCCATCTAGTATAATGTCGTTCCCTTGAAGGCTTGATTCTTTTTGTGGACTGTGGTTCTTGATAAGATTTCAACAATGAATAAGTTGCAACGTAAAGGGTTCTATTTACCCAGCATTTGTCTTCTATGCTATCAGGAGGCGGAATCAACCTCTCAACTTCTTATCCATTGTCCATTCTCTTGGGAAGTTTGGTGCAGCATAGCTAGAGATTTTGGTGTTGATTTTATTACTCCTCCGAACCTAAAGTCATTACTCCAAGCTTGAGGTATGTCAGCATTCTCAAATCTTGGGGAAAGGATTTGGAGATTAGTCCCCGCAGCAATTTGTTGGTCCATTTGGTGGGAGAGGAATAACTAGGTTTTTAGGGATCATTCGGAGCCGACATATCAGGTTTATAGAAGGGTGAAGCAACTGGTTATTTTTTGGGCAAGGAGGCGTAAAGGGTATGAGTCCATTCCTAATGGGGCCCTTGTAAGGGATTAAGCAAATTCTATTGGGCATTGCTAACTGGGCAATGTGCTGGTTTTTTGGGTGTTCTTTCTAGGGGTCATGCCCCTCTTTGTTTTTTTTTTTCCTTTTGCTTGTTTGTTTTTGGGGATTGCTCATCTCCCCTCTTTGTCTTGGTTCTTTCTTTTTAGCTTTGCAATAAAGTCTTTTTTCTTATGAAAAAAAGTGGACCCCACATGATCATTCGGCTTCTTCCTAGTGATCCCATACGCTCCCACGTCATCCCCCCTTAAGGGGAGCAAGTTCAATTACAAACTATGTGACAAAGATCTTCTTCTGCTTGATGTCAAATTTTGGGTCAACAAATGCACATGCATCAATGAGCAAAGCTATAGTATCACCAAACCCTTGGTTATCTTCATTATTGTCCTCATTTTCAACCCACGATGGTGGTTCAACATAAGGCTCCACAATAGGTTGATTTGGTTCATCTTCTTTAGTTACTTGATCTAGCA
This sequence comes from Platanus orientalis, assembly GCA_025762735.1. Classification (NCBI taxonomy): domain Eukaryota; kingdom Viridiplantae; phylum Streptophyta; class Magnoliopsida; order Proteales; family Platanaceae; genus Platanus; species Platanus orientalis. The sequence goes on from JAOXJP010113166.1 coordinate 15,599, forward strand.
CATCATTGTTGCTTCACCTAGCATGTCATCAAGAACCTCAAGGCTACTGCAAAATTTAGCTAACCCTTCCTTACTGGCTACCATCCATTCCTTAATAACCATCTGCTCACTATCCATATGTTGCACCTCAAAATCATTAAGCCTCTTTTTAGAGAGGTCCTGTTTGTCATATAAAATGAGATTCCGCCTTGAAGCATAAATGAGATCAAACCTTCTTTTTCATTCAATTGTTGCTAGTACTATCATCACCTCATCAAGTTCAGTTCTTTATAGAAATAGAACCCTCTGAAAGGTATTGCAGCAGATCTTTATATTGGAAGAAAAATGTCTTATCCATGGTAAAGCAATTGTGAGTTTGAATCGCTTTGCTATGATACCAATTTGACGCAAAACAGCTTGTAGAGCTGTTGAAGTCTTGTGGGTTATAGGCCCATTGTAAGTTCACAATAGGTCTAGAAAGGGTCACAATAGAACGGTTTAAGAACGATGAAATAAATATGAGCCAAACTAATCCAAAAAAAAAAACTATATTGTTTCTCAAAAATTATAGACAGAACATGAAAGAGTTCCAAGCACAGCCTAGAAACATCAGAATGCAATAAAAAATTTGTGGGCTAATTAGAAAGATGAATGAAGAGTTTAACCGTGAAGTTTCAAGTCAATCAGATCGATAAAAGTATATAAAACTAAGTAAACTCAGACCTATTACAAAGAAATACAGAAAAAAACAGTAAGTATATGGCTTTACAACTGAGATTAAACAATTCAGAAATACTTGAGAAGACCGCAATTCAGTACGGGAATAAAGTTGAATACAAATAAGAATGGAAGAAGTAGAAGAAAGAAAGGAAGAAGAAGAAAGACACCAACAGCCCAGTTGTATGGTGTACTAGGGAGGTTCAGCCTCAACCTCAACACAAAGCCCTCCTTAAATGAAAACAATAACTCAACTCTATTCCATACATTGGGGTTGGAGTGATTTAAAATTTGTAATAGAAGAGATGCATTGGTGAGTCAGTTTCAGTTCTAGGTAAAGATCCATAACCACCAGCCCCAACTCCATAGCCAACATACCCTACAACTGTATTCGCTCCCAGAATATGAGCTTAATTATTTTATATTAATTTGAACCAATCCATATGCTCCCATTTTAATAAGATTCTGGCTAGAAGCATACATGTACTGTAATGTGCTTCTCCGTGGGTATATGGTAACCATGTATGTAGGGGTATACTCAGTGACATGATAGCATAAGCAATAAGAAATCCAAAATAGAACATTATTTCCAATGCCACAGGATATGATTGGTTAGCTGATGTTTCAAAAGTAATTGTTGGTTCATTGGAACCATATAAACCCGAACCCTCTACAGTGGGGCATGCTTTGATAAGGCCTTTCGAACTGCAATTATAGGATTACAGCTAAAGTGTTGTGGATATTCAACTACCAGTGAATAGAGTACAAATCTAGGTTTTTAGAAACCTATATTCCCTCCCCAGATGTTGCTTTCTAATTTCCTAAACTTGACCCTCAAGTATCAGTGTATCACTAAATAGTTAAGATTCCACTTGCTTAAACAAGAAATTGCTGAAAACCTAAACTTGTAGAGCAAACAATACTAAACTTAGAACTTTTCTGAAAACATATCAAACAAACCTTTCTAAAACCTCTATTCCCGTCACATACTGATATCCCTTTAGTAATTAGATCATAACTTTCCCACATCACCACATATTTGCAAAATCGTAGTCTCTTTTGAAAGGTAACTGAATAACCTCTTTAAAGAATACCAAAATATAGCCAAAAAGGAAAGTATTGACATTGAAAATAGGCTAAAAGCAAGTTACGGGATTACAACTTAAAAAGAAATAAAGCCTAATAAACCTAAAATTAAACTCTAAGTGGACCCCACGGTCCCCACCAGCTTCTTTTGATGACCCCATACGCTCCTACATCATAAACCCTTTAGAGAATGTCTCTCCTGGAGGCCTGTTGGCCCATATGGATGGAGGGGAATAGCAAAGCTTTCAGAACAATTCAGAACCAGCTTACAGAGTGTTCAGAAAAGCAAGGGACAGATATTGCCATTGGGCGATGAACAGCAAATATTTCCATAATATTAGCCTCACAGATGTAAGAAATTAATGGGAGAATGTAATTCAAGGCAATGTAAAGGCTTAATTTTGTATTGTTTTGGACGGGGTGATGTACTTGGGTTTTATAGTGTTTTGGTTCATTGTTGAGATCCTTGTACCACAAGGATGAAAATGAAAATACCTAATGTTTAAATCTTTAAGTAAATGGTTGTAATATCATTTTATTTTTAATAGTAAAAATTCAACATTTTTACTTTCTGATGTATAATTTATTTATTTTATCGATAAGGTTCAGTTTATTTATTACTGAATAGGAATGTAAGATCCAGGAAAAGGACTACAAATATACAAATGGATCCCACTGAGAGATCCAGCGATGTAAAGAAACTTGTGAGAAAAGTTTCCAATGTGATAGCCATGAATGCAACATGGATAGCACTTCATTTGGTAGTTGCTGTACATCCATGGTAGAATTATGAAAAACTCTACAGTTCCGCTCTTTGCAAAATACACCAAACTACAGCTGTGGGAATGGCTCTCCATACCACTCTTCCCCTTTCAATAAGATTACTTGGCCCACCTTGGCACCACTCCTCAAGTAAAGCCCTCGTAGAGGTATGCATCACCCAGCCCTTCTTGAAGTAATTATTGTAGAAGTAACAATTACAAGACGTGAATAAAATTTCATATCAGCAAATATACAATTTTTAACTATTGAATATAACAAAATTAATACATTACTAAGTAAGCAAAAAAAAATACATCACTGAATGTAAAAGTAGTACTGACACAATTACTAGAGTACAATGCGCCTTATATCAGTTATTGTCAAAGGAGCTGCACTAACTTTATAGGACTAAAGCAAACCTGGAACTCTTTAATTAGGCCCATGTTTTTCATGTCTATGATAGCCAGGTGGCCCTTGCGTCCAGCAACTGCCATATAACGACCACTCGGGGTATAGTCCAGTGTGTATGGGCCTAGCTCTGCATATATAATAAGAAAATTGAAGAAGGTTAACCATATCTGTTCAAGAATAAATAAACCTCAGAAAATGTATCTTAATATTTTTAAAATACAGATTACATACAATTACTATAATGACTTGGAACAGGAAATTTTTTATATGTGACACATTACAAGAAACTATTATACTTTTCAAATAGCATATGCATTAATACAAAGAAATCAAATACATCTGAGAGAGAATGTGAGACTGTTCCAATCTTCAGACAAATAAAACCAACTGACACCCAAAAGAAAAGAATTAATAGTCGTTAATTCATTAACAACTACGAATGGTATCATATGCCACAAGTATGGATAGGGCTAAGACAGAAGAAAATGCAAATTCCAAGAGAACTCCGCAGCATTACCAAATTAATCTGAAAGGAAAAATTATGGCTTTCACTGAGTAGATTTAACAATCACCTAGCAGATCAATTTACAATAACCTAGCAAATCAATTTATCATGTATATAAGACTTGAATTACAAAAAGTTATTTTTTTATGAACTGCCTGTCAAATTACTAAGAAAGAGGAACCAAATCAGATAGTTCTTAGAAAAAATAAAAAAATTCAAAACAACTCCTCAACAGTATCAAATTAACCTAGAAGGATAAGTAATCGCTGTAAGTCTGTAACTGAGTAAGATTTAACAATGGAACAGATTGCACCCACGATAAGATTTAAATAAGACGACAATTAGATTCATTCAAAGCCGCAAGTAAAACAAACACAACAGATTCACCCGGAAGGTGAACCACAAACAAAACAAAGAAACACAAAAACAAAGGGAGAACCCCAACCCAACCCTGACAGCAAAATGACAAACGATCAATCCAAGTCCCAAATAGATTACCAATAGACCTCTTCAAAATCTGTACAAACGGAACCCCACTCAGAAAGAAAATAATATACCAACATGAGCATATCTTCATGAGGGTTCTCCTTGTTGACTAGAACACCCTGTTATTCCTCTCCTTCCAAAGGCCCCAACAAATAGCACATGGGAACTACATATATTTGAAGGTTAAGAATCAGCAGAAGTTGAAGTACCAAGGGTTTAAAAGAGCTACAAGGGCGACTCATGGAGGCAATGGATATGTTTAGTAACTCAGTCTAATGGAACTTACTCCTTTTCTTTGGAATTTAGCAAGGTAGGTTCCTGAGTTCAAAATTAAAGCTCCACAAAATCAACAAGGGCCTACCCTAAATCTTTAATGTTTTTTAGCTGCTGAGAGTCAAGTTACCAGAAGAGGCCATATAAAGACTTCAAAAGGTTTCTGCAGTCCACCTGCAACTTTTGATGTTCTTCAATGGTATTTTCCAGCATAAGTTGTAAATTCATTTTCATAAAGAGTTATATGTGATGGAGACTGTGATTGCTGGAGTTGATTAATGTCAACTTTGTCATCAAAATTCATTCCCTTTTCCAAGTCTGCAGCGGATATGTTTCTTTCTTTGCAAACATTATGCAAATCAAAGACAGAGTCTAGAAATGGACTGGATTAATGTCATGGAGAAGAATTCAAAACCCTTCTGACTTTTGCAGCTTCCACCCAACTTGGTATTTTTGTTCTAAAAGTTATTTATTATAAAAATAAATTCAATATTAGAGAAATCTATAAGACCCAAACTGGTTGCCTAGAATTGAATAGAAAAGAAAAGAATGGAATAGAAAAAGAAAATCCCACAAGAAAAGGAAAGAAAAGAATCATGAAAAAAAAATGAGAAAACCAGCTTTTCATGGCAACTAGACAGCTTAAAAATGATTTTTAGAGAAAATTTTGTCATGAGAAAACCTTTTCATGGCAACCAGACAGGGCCTACAAGTAAGGGTAAACCAAAGGTGTTTACATCATAAAGATACAAATTAAAAAGCCTTCTTTGAGGCAAGATTTCCAAGGTTAAAACAAATCAATGAAATCAGTAAGAGAAATTAATACGCAAAGATGGAAATGCACTCAAACATTTCAATTAACAACTGAAGACAATAGTCATATTCTACTATTGCATACAAAAATAAATAAATAAATAAAATAAAAAGACTGAAGAGAAGTGAACTTCACAAGACTATAAACTGTACATGAATGAAAAACCTCATGAACAGATAAAAGCAAGTGTTCTTGTGTATGTAGTTAACTACTTACAATAACTCATAGCAAAGGTAAAGATCATAAAGAAGGCATGATAATGAAAATGAACCAACTTATAGAAAAGCAAGTGGCAAATAGACTTGATAAAAAAAATTACAAAAAACAATTAAGTAAATTAGAACTACAATCATTATGCATTATTTAATTGTTCTGCAATATCATTCATAACACAAACCTTTTTGTGGAGCATATAAAGTGAAAATTATATTAAACAAGAAAGATAGAAGATGCCCCAGGATACACAAGAGGATCCAATAAAAACACAAGGTCCATATGGGTAAACAAAAATGTACAAATTCCACCCAAAAAAAAAAAACAACACACAATCGATCTCATTGATATCGCTGTCCCTATGCCATAAACTCAGCAAACGGAACATCAAATATCTTTCCTGAAAAAAAATTAGAAGAGAGATGCTACGGACTATAAAGACTGCCCCACCCCCTATATGTATTGGTGAGACTGCAGCAACCCTTAAAAGGGGAAAGGAAAGAGAGACAACAACAACTAGAGTTGCTTTGACCCCAGATGCAGGGGGATCCTGCCTGGTACATGGGTAGGTGCACGGCCTTCAAAACATTTTCCAAACAAAATAGATCTAGAAGTGCTGGTGTCATGATCTGTTTCATAAGCAAAACAGTGAATTAAGAAAATCGATATAAATACTAACCTTAAGAATTTAATATTATCTTGAGCTAAGTTCTTCAAATACCATTAGAAACAATCTACCCTAAATGCAAAGAGTTTGATATTCTGCTTGCATGTGTTTACCAAGTTAACTGACTTCTTTTTTCGGGGTGAAGGGTCTTTTTTTTATTCCTTCCGAAGAATATGAACCAACTTCCACTATCAGTTGTATTTATAACTATCGTGCCACCCATTGACTTGGTATCCTCTCAATAATCCTCTAGTACTTTCATTAAGTCATCTTAGTTATTTTTCTAAACAAAAACTAAAGGTGCTTCTTGCTTTCTACATGGCAACTAGAAACACTGCCTTGCATGTATAACAATAAAAAAAAGTAACATTTTTTTTGGATAATTCAAAAACCTCAGTAACATGCTGTCTCCTAAAACTTTTAGAAAGATGCCTCTTATCATGCCACCTATTGACTTGATATCCTGTCAATAATCCTCTAAGTGCTTTCAGCAATTCAGCCTAAATTATTTTTCTGAAAGACACTGAATGTGCTTCTTGCTTTCTACATGGCACCTAGATACATCACATTGAATTTATAAACAATTTACAAAAACCTCAGTAGCATGTTGTCTCCTAAATATGCAAAATTAGATTTATTTCTGAAACTTTTACATTGATGCCTCTTGACAACCAACTCAGCAGTAATAATTTATCAAGAAAAACTGGAGTTCAACATTGCACGCTATTATAGCAAAGTATAATAAAGAAGTTTCATGTCAGACAACATGAGAAATTGATATGGAAATGGCCATCTGACCAATAAATTGGAGAAACAGATTAATTATCAGTAGATTTTATAGGCCTTCAGGTACCAGCAGCCTGAAAGCAACAAATGGACATAATAGGTAAAGGAAAATTTTTGGCACCAACCTGGTAAACCATATCAAATGGCTTCCTTGAGCAAAAAAATAATTACATAGGCCTTCGGTTACCAGCACGAAAGCAACAAAAATAGACATAATAGGTCAAGGATAATTATTGGCATCAACCTGGTAAGACTATATCAAATGGCTTCCTTGAGCTCAAAATATCTACTTCATGAACAATTGATTCTTGTTTGATCCTCCAAGTCTTCTCTAGGCCTTCAGCCTCCAAGTAGCCTTCCTCACTTGGCATAAGCCACTGAGAACACATTCAAAACTTGTCAACTTAGAAGGGAAAAAAACTCAAGTTGGAGAAATAGACAAGCAGAATAGAAGTATATAGGAAGGTCCTAGTGAACAAAATAAGATCAAAGTTATTAAAGAGTAGCAGTGTTAGTATTATACGGGATCCAGACTTGTATGGTGACATAGTTTATCATGCTGGATCTAATTCCTTGTGAACCCTTTTCAATTAAGTCATATTTGACATTCTACACATATGAGCAATTACTATTAGTTATTAGTTAATGTTGACTTGGATAGACATTCTGATTAAATTCAACCCACATAACATTTTGTTCATGCCCAATTGTTTACAAGTCATACACTCATACTATATCTGAAGACAGCATCGTTGTCATCATTACATAATATTTGGGTCACTTGACTAGATGATTCCTGTTCAACCGGTACATTTATTTAAAGCCAATCCCCTGCTAATTTGTAGCATTCACATAGTTTCTTGACTTAAAGAAAGCATATGATAAGGTACCTTTCTTCTTTGGTCTGGCCACTTGGGCCTACATCACATTGACAGCCTCACCCTGACTGAACCGGAGAGAACCAGAGCAAGCAACTCCACAGTGCACTACATATAAAGGAAATTCGACCCTCAAATCTTCCATAGGGAAGATAGATGGCGCAGCCACAAGGTACCTAGAGAGGTCATTTGGTGGGTATTCGAAAAGGAAGGAATCCCAAGTAGATATATTGACTTGCTGAAAAATATGTACAATGGAATGATAACTTGTGTTGGAACAATTAAGGAGAAACAAACGAGTTTTCAATCACAGCATGTTTATACCAGGAGTCAGCATTGAACCTGAATCTCTTTGCCTTGGTAATGATGAGTTAACTAAGCATATACAGTAGGGAGTCCCATGGTGTATGCTGTTTACTGATGATTATGTTTGACTAACGAAACTAGAGAGGGGTCAAATGCAAAAATATAGAGGTATTTTCTAAAATCAAAATGTTTTATAATAATCAACAATGAAACAGAATATGTGGTGAACTTGCAGTAGAAATGAGAGAGTAGTTAAGATTGATAACCAAGAGATACCCAGAGTGACCAATTTCATTATCTTAGTTCAATTATCCATGAAGATGATGCCACTCATAGTTATAGGGAAGTGGATGAAGTAGAAAGGTTCTTCTAGAGTGTAGTGCGATAAATAAATACCATTAAAATAAAAAGAAAATTATACAAGACAGCCACAAGACCAGCCATGCTTAATCGAGCAGAATGTTGGGTTGGGCAGCCAAGAAACAACATATATGTAGAATGAGTGTGGCTGAGATGTCAGGTGAGGATGTTGAGATGGATGAGTGGCAAGGCAAGACTATTAAGAATAGAAACAACAATGAATTCATTCACGGGAGTTTAGGTGTAGCACAAATAGGTGATAAGATGAGAGAAAGTCAAATGAGATGGTTTGGTAGGATACCCTTTCAGTATCACCGGACTGGGAAGATAGATATTCTCTTTCTTTCAAGAGGCCCTTCCTAGGCTGACTTCTCAGATCATTGACCAGTTCCTAAGTCGTTTAGATTTGAAAATATGTCGTCCCTGCACCCTTCTTTTAAAGACAATGTGAGCTTGGTGGAAGGAATGTGATGCACAATATAACAAGCTTTGATGCCAAAGTGATGCAAGGCAGCCTAGGCTTGTATATCTTGCTTATGTGGGCCCAAATAAGTATGCGGAAGCTAGGACAGATTTTAAAGAACAAAGAATTGAACTTAATAACACCCAAAGGTCCCAAACACTTCAAAATTCATAAGCAGATTAGGGGAAACAAAAAAGAATCCAATTAGAAGAAATTAGAGGGTATATAGGACAGAAAGAAAGAGGAAACTAGAAGAAAAGGGCTGTTTTTAGGGTTTCTGGAAATCTCAGGCAGAACTGCAAAATGATATACCCCTGCAAGGGCCAAAATTTTATGAAATTTTACGGGTGCTCAGATAGGTCCAAAAGTGATCTCCATGCAAAATTTCATCGTAATCTGATAATTAAAAGTATATGAACTTTATATAATATCAGTATGCAGTGTTTCTTGTAGCAGAATAGCCTAAAACAGTGATGGGTTCTTGATCAGAAATTAAGCAAAGAAGAAGAGGATTCAAGAGGAGTTAAAAAGAAAAGTTGAATAATATAATGGGGAAGAAAACCCTAATTTAAAGAAGCAAGAAAGGGCTCCTTTAGTAAGGGCGATTTCTATAAGAAAATAACCCAGAAAAATCTGTTTTAAAGAAATATTAGTGGGGATCAAAAACGAAAGTTCAACTAGACAGAATTTAATAGAAGACTTTAAGAAGAATTTTGAGAAGTAAAATGGGATTAAGTTAAAGGACTTACCCTAAGAAAACAGAAGATGGGTTACCTGTGTTTGAAGGGATGATTTGGCATAGAATAACTCCAGAAAACCCAACCTTGGCTGCTATGTTCTGCGGGATTCAACACTTGTAATTGCAGCTTTGATGATATTAAAGAGGAATATAAGAAAAAAATAGTAGGAGAATGAAGAAGATATGGTAGAGGAAGGAGAAGAAGAATAAGGGTTAGAAGAAGAGAGAGAAGAGGTAGAATAAAAGAGATTAAAAGAAGAAAGCAAGGGGAGAAGAAACTAGAGATGAACCCTAGAGCTCCACAAAGTTAAGCCATGGGAAAGGGGGGTTAGAGGGGATTAAACCCAAACAAAACCAAACTTCAACTCAATATTTCATTCTCTATTACAAAACGTGCAGCCCTTTATATAGGCTCAAAAACTCAAGAAAATAGCAAGAAACCAAATTCGAAAATCCTAAACTACTAGATTACTTGCGACCTTAAGACTTTCCTAAACCTAAAACTACTAAGACATTGACTTTCTAAAAACTAAACTGCCAAAAATTAAGGTCATCTAGAGAATTTCAACCAACACTTCAAGAGGGCCCCACTTTGACTTAGACTCACTAAAATTACTAAACTAACCTTGACAACAATGCCTCATTACAAAAATACGCTTGTCCTAAGAAACCAAAAAAAAAACTACCCATGGCACTATTGGCCTTATTACCAATATATCCTAACCCCTAAAATACCCTAAATAACCCACACAATACACAAGGCTTGAACTTGGTCCTCTTTATGGGGTGGCACATATAATAGCCTCTTAACCATGTCTGTGTCAGAATGTCATGTTGAGGAGAAAGAAGGATTCAATTTTTTTAAGAAGCCGCAATTTTGAAAATGAAACTCACTGAGTGGAACAAATCTACTTTTGCTAGATTGGCTTCTAAGGACAAGATTTTAAAGAAGTTCACAATATTGATAAGTACTATGTTGATTCCTTGGGCTTGTCAGAGAACTTGAAATCAAAAAGAAGATCTCTCTTAGAAGATATGGAGATTGTCCTTAGATATGAAGACATTTTGGTGCCAGAAGTCCAAATACAGATGGATACAAGAAGTCAAGAAGGGGATGGTAATATAAGTTTCTTCCATAAAGTTGAGAATGGTAAAAAAAAGGAAAAATCTTATCACCAAGATTTTAATGGGAGAGGAAAGAGTTGAAAACTTTGATAGGATTGCGGAAGAAGCGTCACGGTTTCTTAAAAAGTTGTATTCTTGTAAAGGGGTTAGAAGGCCTTGGGTTGATGAGTTGTTTGATTCTAGTCTTTTGAAGAAAAAAGCTAGATACCTTGAAGCCTAGTTTTTTGAAGAGGGGATTTAAAAAGTAATGTTAGGTATGGCAAAAGACAAGGCCCCTAGCCTAGATGGCTGCTCTTTGTATTTCTATCAAGTGTGTTGAGATAATATTAAATATGATTTGATGATGGTATTCTCTGAGTTCTTTGAGAGGAAAAATTTCAACAAAGGGGTAAAGGAAACTTTTATTGCATTGATCCCAAAAAAGAAAGGGGCTTGTAACCTCTTTGATTTCCGTTCCGTTAGTTTGGTGGGTAGTTTGTACAAAATTGTTGTTGAAGTCCTTTCTCTTAGATTGAGGGAGGTCATGAATGATATCACCTCAAACACCCAAGGTGGTTTTATTAAGGGTCACCAAATTACAGATGGGATTCTTGAGACCAATGAATGCGTGGATACGTGGTGAAGTTTAGGTTAGTTGGGTCTCATTTGCAAATTGAATCTAGAGAAGGCTCATGGTCGGGTAAATTGGGAGTTTCTTAGATGGGTTCCCAAAAAGAAAGGCTTTAGTTGGAGGTGGTCTATGCGGATGATCGGTTGTGTGGAACAGCTTTGGTTCTCTGAGTTGATAAATGGGACTTCAAAAGGTTTATTCAAGGCTTCTAGAGGTTTGCGTTAGAGAGATCCTCTATCTCCTCCTTTTTACCTTGGTAGCAGATGTCATTAGTGCTCTTTTGAACCGGTGTTGTTCGAGCTAATTTGATTAAGGGTTTTAACATGCTTCCAAATGGCCCCGTCATTTCTCACCTTCAATTTGTGGATGAGATTATTCTCTTTGTGAACCCAAAACGAGATGGCAAATAAACTAGCTAGGTGGATTGTGGGACAACTTGAGGTTTACAAAGGAATTCATATGCCAGAGTGTTAGTGGGATTGAGTTGTAATGTGTATTGTATATTGTGTATCTTGTATCTTGTTTTTCCTTACTTTGTTTTTGCAATAAAGATCGTTATTCATCGAAAGAAAAAATCTATTATCTTCGTGAAATCGGAGATAGGTTGCATATTGAACTTGAAATACACTCTTAAAATTTTTTAGATCATTTATGAGCTGAAAATTAATCAAGGCAAATCAAGTTTGGAATAGTCCGCAGTGTCGTGCTGATATGTTGGGGTGTAAAGTGGAAGGGTGGCCCTTGAAGTATCTTGGTCTCCCGCTTGGTAATAACCATCGTAGCATAAGTTTTCAATATCCAATTGTTGAGCAGATGGAGAAAAGGCTGGCTTGTTGGAAAAAGACCTACATTTCCCTAGAGGTAGAATTCATGGTTCTAAAACTTGCCCGATCTGGGCTTGGATCACCCGGATCGGATCGGGATCGGCAGGGACCGATCCCGGTTTTTAGTGTTAATCAGTTTTAGCGTCGGATCGAACGATCCAGGGTCCGGATCGGCCGATCCAGTGATCCTGGTCCTAGATCGGACGATCCTGAGTCTGGATCGGCCAATCCTAAGTCGCATCGCTGTAAGTTAAAATCGACACCTGTAAAGCCCCATACTTCATTTCTTCTCAATTTTCTCTCTTGTGCACCGATTTCTTTCATTTTTTTTTTATAAATCACATCTTACAACCTTTATCTCTTGTTTTAAACAAGTTTTTGCGATCAAAAACTTGTTTTGTTGTGGATTTGAGTGGATTGAAGAACGAAATTTT
>JAOXJP010113167.1:0-14059 GCA_025762735.1 Platanus orientalis
TTCACTTTTTGGCACTGATGTGTCAGCCCTGATGTCATTCCAACTTTAGCCACTCTCTAAGTTGTCCTACCAAATCTGAACCATAGTCTTATGGACCTACATGGGAAACAAATTTCTGCTCCCCCCCCCCCCTAAGACAGCACCACAGGTTGATATGTGATGTGTTTTTTAATTTGGTGCCTCTATTTGGATACCTGTTTTTTTATTTGAACACCTTTCGGTTTTAAAACCCCCACATGTCAGTCTGTGGTGTGGTCAAATGGGTAATAGAGAAACTTGGGAACATAAAATTTGCTTCCTTTTTAGTCTAATTGTTCCAAGCTTTTTCTTGAAGTGTTGAAACAATGAATGTTATTAATTAACCAAAAAAGTGTTCTTAAAAGGGGAAAAAAAAAAAAAACATAAACCCTCTCAAGCTCTGTTCCTAGCCTTACGTTAAAAATTCAATTATGGTAGTTTGTAAAATACGAACACAATAATAAACGGGTGTGAAAGATGCAAAGGTAACATTTTAAATATTTTTAGTAAATTTTATTTGTTCATTTTGGAGTATAGGTTTAAAAACCAGACCCAAGATCAAACCAGCAAAATGGCCATTTTGTGATCCAATTTGGGTTGACCATGGCCAGTTTCATCCAACTAAATTCATGATTAAAGAGTTCCAATGGTTCAACCAGTTAATTATTTATAGCTTGTTTGGCGGCCACCTGTAATGTAATCATTTTATTTGAGTTTCTCGAGGCATTTGTAAGCATGAGGAGATGGTTCGTAATCAACTCATTCAAATTTATACTGATTTGTTAACTACAATTAATAAAGTCATCTTAGATTTTTTTATAAAATGAAATGACTAATGTCAACAAGTTAAATTCAGCATAAATTTGAATGAATTCATTACAAATCATTCCATTGTAGTTACAAAAGCCTTAAGAAACTCAAATGAAATTATTAAAGTACAGGTGGCTGCCAAATTCAGTCTTATTCTATCACAAAACCATACAAATTTAAACAGTTTATTAACTATTTGAATTTAGTTGAATCAAACTGGTGTAGGGTCTCGTCTAGTTCAATGGCAAAATAAATTTTTATTGGTTTCAAACTCGGACATTTAATGTTTTTAGTCCTGTTGGACCTACCCAATGGCACCCTTTAAGGAAACCTTGATCATAACAGCTCAAGGGTCTCAACTCCAAGGATACTGCAATCCAGGGGGATTGAATCACGGTTTAAATGATTGATTATCAGCATTTGTTGTTATTAGGCAGTCACTGATACAATAAATCAATAATTATCAGAGTTTTGTCCAATAAATGTATTTTATCAATCAATAAATTTATGACAAATCAACATATTAGCCAATAAAATCTAAAAAAATAGTGAATTATAAATAAGTAATTTGGTGTAACAAATTGTAGATCAAACATATTTTTAAATTTTATCTTTGGTTTATAAACAGATAAAAACCAATTTATTGAGTTATCATTATGGGCACCTATCCGATTCGCATGCACACGCATTTGCTAGATTTCCAGAGATCACATATGCATGACAACCTCCAAGTCACCAAAACTCCCTAATTAATCTGAACATGTGAAGAATCCATGTTTAATTACCATGTGGGGGAGCGTAGTGTTCCTTCTTTCCAATGAAAAACTGGACTTTTCCCGAAATTTAAAACAGCTTAAGGGAGATTGAATCATCTACAAAACATCTATCTCCCAAGATCAAACCAACAAGATGGCTGTTTTGTGATTAAATCTGGGTTGACCATGGCTAGTTTCATCCAACTAAATTCATGATTAAAAGTTCCAACGATTCAACCAGTCAATTGTTTACTCTTATCACAAAACCATCCAAATTTGAACAGTTCATTAAATACTTGATTTCTAGTTTAACCAAACTGATGTGGGGTCTGGTCTAGTTCAATGGCTAAATAAATTTTCAATGGTTTCAGACTAGGACATGGACAGTTTTTGGTCTAGTTGGACCTACCCATTGGCACCCATTAAGGAAACCTTGATCACAACAGTTCAAGGGTCTCAATTCTAAGGATACTGCAATCCATGGGAATTGAATTACGGTTTAAATTATCGTTTATCAGTATTTATTGTTATTGGGCAATCACCGACACAATAAATCAATAATTATCAGGATTTTGTCCAATAAATGCATTTTATCAATCAATAAATATCTCACAAATCAATATATTGGACAATAAAATCTAAAAAACTAGTGAATTATAAATATAAGTAATTTAGTGTAACAAATTGTAAATCAAATATATTTTTTATATTTTATTTCTAGTTTATCCACAGATAGAAACCAATTTTTTGAGTTGTCATTATGGGTACCTATCCGATACGCATGCGCGCGCGCACACACACACACGTACACATTTGCAAGAGTTCCATGGGGTATACATGTGCATGACAACCTCCAACTCCAAGTCACCAAACTCCCTAATAATCGTAGAATGTGAGGAGTCCATGCTTACCATGTGGGGGAGTGTTGTGTTCCTTCTTTTAAATGAGAAGCTGAAGTTTTCCCAAAATTTCAAACAGCTTGGTCGCATCATCTATAAAGCATCTATAAGTTGACCCAAGCAACATCCCAAATGCATGATGAGAATGAAGAAGATAGTGATCCCAAAGTCAGTTTAATGGACCCTATCATATGATGGGACAACTCCAATTTTGCCCCACGTTTTCTTAATGAACCGTTGCTGTTTAGACTCCTAGGAACCTTCTTGTTTCCCATTCTATCCTTCTTCTTTTTTTCTAAGGGCCTGTTTGGATGTACCTCAAGAACATTAAATGCAAAGAAAGTCCCACAAATGGGAGAGTAGACAAAATGGGATTTGAACATTTGCTCCCCCAGCTTAACCATGAAATGAAGTAAAAACCATTGTGAAGACAGAAAATTGTTCAGCATATATGACACTCGGTTTCATAGATCATTCTGACCTTGCGAGCTCGTGTACAGTTTTCTTAATTCTTCATTGTAATAGACTAGCAGTAACCTTCAGCAAACTAAAGAGCCCCCCTTTGTCTAGAAGGATTTAGTTCTTCTCTCTTCCAAATAAAGAAAGCTCATTAGGTTCCTTATATTGAAATTGGAAAAGCAAGTCATTAATGTGGTAGTTCAAAAATAAAGAATCATCATCAATGTTAAGGTAAGATTTCGGGAAGGTGATTTTGACATAGCATTCCAAAAGAAAAAAGCTTTCAATCCAAGAGAAATAGTTAAAGAAGTTTGTATCAACTATCTGAACCTAAAATTTTGATCCACATGCCCTGAATACATAATATTTTTAATGTAGTTTGTGAAGTTTGATTTGTTGGGTTAGCATAAGGAATTCAACCCAAAATCCAACCCAGTTACAACCCAACGAAAAACCCGAATATGAAAATTTGTGTGATCCATTTTTATGAATTGTATCTAGATATGTATTAGAGTTTTGGGGTATTTATATGTTTTCATTATAGGGTTGAGTGAGGTGAGAGAGAGTTTCTGAAACTTGTAAATCATCTTTAGACGAGTTTTCTTCCAAATAGTGAAAGTTTTCTCTGCGGCTTTGTGGTTTTTCTTTAAATTGAGGTTTTCACGTAAATCTTGTGTTCTATGTGATTTTTTTTTTTTTCATTTTGCTTATTGATTTTATTGTGTCTTGTTTCTTTTGTGAAGAAGAAGGTAAAATGATCCTAACAACTGATATCAAAGTAAAGTTTGGTTTGAGTGGAAGCAATGACAGCAACAACAATGGTGGAGGAACCTGCACAGTTCAATGTTGAAAAATTCATTGATACGAACTTTTCTTTTTGGAAGATGTAGATAGATGATTACCTTAACCAAAAGAAACTCTATCAACCCCTTAAAGAAAAGGGTAAAAAGTCAGAGTCAATGTCAGATACAAACCGAGGAGTACTTAATCGTAAAGCCCTAGGTATGATTCGTCTTCCGTTATTTTCGTTGGTAGCTTTTAATATTTCTAATGAGAAAATCACAAAAGACTTGATATCAACCCTTTGTCAAATGTATGAAAAACCATCAACTTCCAACAAAGTTTTTTCTGATGAAGAGATTATTTAATATGAAAATGGCGGAAGACGAAACTATGATTGAACACTTAAACGAGTTCAATACAGTTACTAGCCAATTAACATCGTTTGGAATCAATTTTAATAGTGAGGTTAGGACCTTGTTGTTTCTCTCATCTTTACCAGATAGTTGAGATGGTTTGATAATGGTTGTTAGTAATTCCTTAGGATCTATCCCCATGAAGTACGATGACGTGATTCTCAGTGAAGAATTTCGCAAAAAATCCACATCCTTAGGAGAAATTTCAGGCAGTGCTTTGAATATGGAAGGAAGAGGAAAAACAACTGATAGGAACAAGATCGGGGTAAATCCATGTTAAGAGAAAAAATCAAGATCTAGAAAACCTAGGGTAGAATGTCAGAATTGTGGGACAAAATGACACTTAAAAAAATGATTATAGAGCTTCAAAGAAGAACAAACATGGTACCAACAACAAAGGCAATGAGGATTCTGCAAATATTGTTGAAGAAGTTGTTGAAAATGCATTAGTTCTAGCCTTAGACAACAAGTCAGAGTCATGGGTGATTAACTCATGAGCGTCTTTCCATGTCACATCTAACAAAGGTCTCAAGAACTATATGCAGGGTGACCTTGGTAAGGTGTTTCTAGGAGATGCTCAAATGGGGGTACATGAATGTTGAATGATGTGCGTCATCTATCCTCTCTGAAAAGAATTTTGATTTTAGTAGGCCTACTCACAAGTTTAGGTTACAACATGACTTTCATAAGAGATTCATAGAAAATTATAAAAGATGTCTTGGTTGTAGCTCATGGAAATAAATAAGAGACACGCTACCTGATGGAAATACAACTACCTTTATTTTAGTTACAGCTAAGAGTGTAGATTCAAATATTTGGTACTACAGGTTGGGATACTTGAGTGAAACTGAGATAGATTCTCTACTCAAGAGGAAAGCTTACAGGTTTAAAGGCATTGGACCTAGAGTTCTACGAAGATTGAGTTTATGGAAAACAAAAGAAAGTCAGCTTCACTAAGGATGCAAGGGCAATCAATAAGCGTTTGGAACTGGTTCACACTGACTTATGGGGCCATCTCAGGTATCTTCTATTGGTGGCTTACATTATTTTGTTACCTTTATTAATGATTCAACTAAGAAATTATGGGTTTACTTCCTTAAACATAAATCTGACATGTTTGAAACCTTTAAGAAGTGGAGAACTGCTATTGAGAATGAAACAAGTTGTAAGCTCAAGTACCTTAGGTCAGATAATGAAGGTGAATACTGTAAGGAATTTGAAAAAGTATTGTGCAAAGAAAGAGATCAAGAGAGAGAAAACAATCATTAATACACCACAACAGAATGGATTACAGAGCAAATGAACCAGACTATTGTGGAAAGGGCCAAGAACATGAGATTACATGCAGGTTTGCCTAAGAAATTTTGGGCAGATGCTATCAGCACATCATCATATTTATTAAATCGAGGACTTTCAGTACTTTTAGACAATGGACTTCTAAAAGAAGCATGGATAGGAAAGCAGGTAAATCTTGAATACTTAAGAGTGTTTGATTGTATGACTTATGTACATGTTGATGCAGATCAACAAGACAAGTTAGATCCAAAATCTAAAAGGTGTGTTTTCATTGGATACGGGTTAAGAGAATTTGGTTACCAGTGTGGGATGATGAAAACGAAATTTCATAAGAAACAAAAATGTTGTATTCAATGAAAAAGAGTTATATAAAGAGGATGCTAATGGTTCAAGATAAAAAAAGGAGTTTATGGAGTTTGAGAAGATTTCTAGTGATGATGTGTAGGGTGTGAATGAGAATGAAACATCAAATACTGAAGGACATAGGGATCAACAAATATAGCCTCAAACAACTACTTTAGAAGTAAGAAGGTCATCTAAGACACCTAAACCAACACAACGATATTCACATTCTCTATATTATTTGTTGTTAACAAATAGTGGTGAACCGGAATGCTATGAAGAAGCATTAGAGGTGGATTCCCAAACTGGGTGGGAGCATGTAATGGATGAGGAGATGATGTCTCTAATATCTAATTGAACATGGAACTTAGTTTCACTACTAGATGGCAAAAAGGCACTGAGCAACAATTGGGTTTTCAGATTGAAGGAAGAGAGATGGGACCAAAAGATATAAGGTTAGGTTGGTGGTTAAAGGATGTTAACAACTAAGAGGAATAGATTATTCCAAATTATTTTCTCTAGTTGTGAAGATGACAACTATCAGGGCAGTGTTAAGTATAATGGCAGTAGAAAATTTACATCTTGAATAGCTTGATGTGAAGACTGCATTCTTTTATGGTGATTTGGATGACGATATCTATATAGAGCAGCCACATAGTTACACTACTGAAGGGAAGAAAAAATGGTGTGTAAGCTGAAAACAAACTTATACGGGTTGAAGTAAGCACCAAGGTAGTGGTATTTGAAGTTTGACAACTTCATGACATTAAATAGCTTTAGGAGATGCCATGCAAACCATTGCTACTATATTAAGATGTTTGACAATAATTACATTATATTATTTTTATATGTTGAATGACATGCCTATTACAGAATCAAGCATGCAAGAGATAAATAATCTCAAGGATATGTTATCAAGGGAGTTCGAGATAAAGAACTTGGGTGCAACTAAACCTATTCTTGGTATAAGAATTACAAGAGACAGGAAGAACCATATGTTGAGGTTGTCTCAAGAGAACTACATTGAAAAAGTCCTAAGAAGATTCAATATGAAAAATGTCAAGCCAGTCAATACTCCCATTGGTGGGGCATTTCAAACTCTCCAAGGAGTATTCTCATAAATCCTAAAAGGAGATAGATTACATTTCCAATTTACCATATGCATCAGTAGTAGACAGTTTGATGTATGCTATGGTTAGCACGAGGATATACATTGTTCTCTATGGATTTGGAGTAATTAGCAGGTTTCTAAGCAAGCTAAGAAAGATGCATGGGAGGCTATGAAGTGGATAATAGGGTGTTTCAGAGGAACTTCTAAAGCCGCATTGATTTTTAGAGGGTCTGAACTTAACCTACAAGGTCATGTGGATTCGAATTTATCAAGAGATTTTAATAAACAAAAAAAATACTATGAGGTATGTCTTCACCTTAGGTTTTACAACTATTTGTTGGTTGTCACAGTTGTAGAAGATAGCGGCACTTTCAAATACTGAAGCGGAATATATAGTTGCCATGGAGGCAAACAAGGAAATGGTTTGGTTATAGAACTTAATGGGAGAGTTGGGAAAGAAACAAAAGAATAACATGTTATACAGTGACAGCCAGAGTGCTATTCATCTTGTGAAGAATTCAGCATTCCATGCGAAGAATTCATGCGTTGTCTTCTAGAAGAAAAGGTGTTGAGATTAGAAAAATCCATACGGATGACAATCCTGCAGATATGTTCACTAAGGCAGACATGGCAGTGAAACTGGAGCTATATACTGCTTCAATTGGTCACCATGCGTGAAGACGGAGTAGTTGAGCTGCAAGAGAGAGGAATCACATCAAGGAAAGAATAGTGTTCACAAACACAGTAGATGCAATGGGATATCAAATTTTAAGTGAGAGATTGTAGTGTGTGAAGTTTGATTTGTTGGGTGAGCATCAGGAATTCAACCCAAAATCTAACATGGTTGCAACCTGAAGAAAAGCCCGAATATGAAAATTTTCAATCGAACTATATCTGCATATGTATTAGAGTTTTTGGGGTATTTATATGATTACGTTCTAGGGTTGTGTGAGGTGAGAGAGAGTTTTTGAAACTTGTAAATCGTCTTTAGAAGAGTTTTATTCCAGATAGAGAAGGTTTTCTCTACGGCTCCATGGTTTTTCCCAAAACTAGGGTTTTCCATGTAAATCTTGTGTTGTAGATGATTTCTTTCTTCCTTTTTCTTGTTAATTTTATTGCATCTCATTTCTTCTATGAAGAAGAATGTAAAATGATCCTAACATTTAATTGATGGAACACCCCTAGGATTCATCATGCGTTAAAAATCACTCAATGATGGTCAACATATTCATAATCATCAGAACTAATCTATTTCTCTGGGATAATGAATAAAACTATAGATAATACTAGTCCACAAAAAAAAAAAAAAAAAAGATTGATTAAATAAAGGTCACTCTATTGACATTTATTGGAACTTCTAGGCTATTGTTGATTACACATTAACTAGAAGACCCATATAAGCAAGGACTTGTAGTGATTAGAAGTGCATGTACAAACTCTTGTTCAATAAGATATATAATCAAGAATTCCATTCCATAGCAAAAAGTAGAGAACTAGTACCAACAAAGGACTGTAATCTACTGAGGAATTCCATTCCATAGTGAAGAGCATAGAATAAGTAGTAGAAAGGGACTGCAATTTGCCTTCAAGCCTTAATCCATTCTAGCTAACTAAAATCAAGTCAGTGTCCAAAAGACAAATAAAGAAAAGAAAATTTAATCCAATACCCATTTATCCTTCATGTTACAAGGATTTATTCTTATTGTTTGTTCTTGGGAAGTGTTTGATGTGGAAAAAAAATGTAGAAACACCACCTAATTTCCATGTTCTCTAGGGTTTCCACACGGTCCTAGATCTTGCACCTGGTCTCCACCCTTAGGTTTATCTCACTTTATTCCAGTAGAACACTTGTAACAAGAAACCCTTCACAACTGCACTTCCCCACTTTTGTAGTTCATCATGACGGTTCAAGATGCAATTGTTGATCCTAAGAATTCTTCCAAACCTTCCATCTCAGGTCAAGCCCAAATATGCATGAACACCATTTTTAACAAGACGATTATTCCATTTAGGATAAATTAAAACTGCTCATTTATGACTCTAACTTCATGAAGTCCATAGGGTGATCCCAACCTCTTTGTAGGCTCTTTCTAGGGATAAAGCTAATGCAATGAAGTAAGAAATTAGACACAGGTAATCTTTGAAGTGATTTAATATACCTACTTTCATGAGAGGGCCTAAGGTACTGTTAAGCATGTTCACTATACCCATGGTAATGCTAGATACTGCATGGATGCTTCTAAAATACCCTTGTTTCCTATTGAACCATCTAATATTCTCTCAGCTCCTAACAATCCTCACTTGTTTTTTGACAAAGGAAATAAATGTGTCACATTTTAAACAAATCATATTGGAACAAACTCTCTAAATATAAGAAGTTCCATCAAATTTGGCACAATGTGATTACCAAAAAAGATTATTAGCTTACAAACTAAACATAGAAGCATGGTACCAACATAATGGATGGAAAACTCGTATCCAAATCACTGTCATGATCTCAGGAGATGAAAAGTCATATTAGTGTCCAAGTCCATTTCCATATTTGGGCATCTTAGAAAGGGTCATGTATAGATGGGGGGTATATTGTTAGATACTTCAAAGCAAAAGGACTTGGATGGCCCAATAAAACAACAATGTCTATAAACTTTCTCAGAGAAATAAGAAGCACAAACATTTTTAGGTGATTTCATTCATTAAAATCCTTTCAAACTAAGGGACTGAATAGTGGATAACATATAATTACATTCATTTTCTTCTCTGCATATTGACTCGTAACATCCCAACCAAATAGAAATTGATTGCCATAGAATAAAGTAGAGAATAAATTATCTAAAGCAACATGAGAACTCTATTCTATTTAGAGACTCATAACCTTGTTAACCAAAATTAGGCATTAAACTATCTTTCCACAAGTTGTTTACAATCCTCACTTCTCCACTGTTATTAGCTTTATTAACCAGCTGGTTGAATTGATATAAACTGACAATTAAGGTTTCAAGTGTAGGTGTGGAGCCTGATGTAGTTGGAGAAGTGAAAAAGAAGATGTTGAAAGTTTGGATCGATCTAAAGGGATCTCGGACCGATCCTACATTAAGTGGACCAATCCAGGTAGTTTCAGGACTGTGTAGGATGGACAACAGAAAGGTGGTGAATCAATCTAATTTATGGTTTGACTGATCCAACTTGGGCTTCAGACTGATTTGAGGTATATTGAATCGATCCAAAGGTGGAATTTCATATGCAAACGAAGATAAAAGGTTCATGGGAGAGAGGGACTCTTGCCAAGTTCGACCTCTATGATGTATATAATGTCTCTATTATTGTTTAGGGTTAGATGAAGCTTGAAAAAGAGTGGAAAACCATGTGATTTGTGAGAAATTGAGAAAGAACTCTTGTATTCTTTCAAAGATAGTGAAGCTTTCTCTATGGCTCCATGGTTTTTCCCCAACTTGGGATTTTCTACATAAATCCTATGTTTTGTGGTGTGTTTATGGTTTGATTGTTTTGTTTTTTTATTATTATTGATTTCATCTTGTTTAGTTTGATTGGTAGGCTTTTGGATCTAAACTCCCAATAACTGGTATTATAGTTGAGGTTTGGAAAGCCGATTTCAACAAGCCAATGAACTTTGAGAAACTTTGATTTGAGTGGAAGTAATGGCATCACAAGCAGACAAATCCACAAAGTTAGGGGTTGAGAAGTTTAATGGTACAAACTTTGCATTATGAAAAATGTAAATAGAAGATAACATGTACCAAAGAACTCTCTATCAACATCTTGGAGGGAAAGTAAAGAAACCCAAGAAGATGTCAAACGAGGATAAGGAGGTGCTTGACGGGAAGAACCTAGGTATGATCAAATTCTCTTTATCTTCATTGGTTGCTTTCAATATTTTCAAAAAGAAAACCACTAAAGATCTCATGGTGGCCCTTGCATGGATGTATGAGAAACCATCTGCATCAAATAAAGTATTTTTAATGAAAAGGTTGTTTCATATGAAGATGACTGAGTGAGGAACCATTGCGGAACATCGAAATAAGTTCAATATAGTCACAAGTCAACCAACCTCAGTTGGCATCAACTTCGAAGATGCAGTTAGAGCCTTGTTAATCTTATCCTCATTATCAAAGAGTTGGGATGGGCTAGTTATGGCATTGAACAATTCTTCAGGTTTAAGCATCCTAAAATTTGATGATGTGGTGAGTGTAATACTCAATGAAGAAGTTTGTACAAAGTCAATAGGAGAAGCATCATCAAGTGGGAGAGCATTGAATGTGGAAGGAAGTGGAAGAACTACTGAAAGATAGAAAAATCGTGGGAGGTCAAAATCTAGGGAAAATTTTAAGTTAACAAAGTCAAGAGTAGAATGCTGGAATTATAGGAAGAAATGACACCTCAAAAAGGACTGTTGGGTACAAAAGAAGAAGAAGCAAGGCAGCAATAAGGAAAGGGAAGCTTCCGCAAATATTGCAGGTGACATTGTTAAAGATGTTTTAATTCTTGCGCTTGATAAAAAGTTAGAGTCCTGGGTGTTAGATTCAGGTGCATCCTTTCATGCCACAACAAACAAAGAATATCTCAAGAATTATATGCAAGGGGACTATGACAAAGTTTATCTTTGAGATAATAAGGCTTACAACATAATTTAGAAGGAAGATGTTCGGTTAAACCTACTTAATAGAGGTACATGGTTGTTGAATAGTGTAAGACATATACCAAGCTTGAAGAGAAATTTAATTTTTGTTGGCTAACCCGCAAGTTCAAGACATACAACTATTTTTATGGGAGACATGTGAAAAATAACCAAAGGTGCTTTGGTGATAACTCGTGGAAAGAAAGAAGTTACACTTTATCTGATCATGAAGGAAGGCTTCATTGATGTAACTAAAATAGGTGTCAATTCAGACACATAACACTATAGATTTGGGAAAATAAGAGATAAATGAATGAAGATTCTCCACAACAAAGGTAAACTTTCAAGTTTGAAGGTTTTAGATTTGAAATTTTATGAAAACTGCATTTTGAGAAAATAGAAGGTCATCTTTTTAAAGTATGATGAAAACTAAAGCTTCAAAGGTAAAAACTGGTTCATACTGACATATAGGGACCAACTCAAGTATGTTTACTTGGTGGTTCTTTTTATTTGAGAATTGTGATTTGAACGGGATCAGTAGAGAGAAGATAATACCAAACACACCACAGCAAAATGATGTGGTTGAGCGGATGCACATAATGATTGTAGATCAGGCTAGAAGCATGAGGTTGCATGTAGGATTACCTAAATAATTTTGGGCGAATGCGGTAAGCATGGTTTCATACTTGATTAATAGAGGACCTTCAGTAGCATTAAATGATGAATTGCTTGAAGAAGCATGGATAGGAAAAGATGTAAGCTTACAATCTAGAGTGTTTTGTTGTATTTCTTATGTTGATGTTGATTAGAGAAACAAGTTAGATGCAAAGTCAAAGAAGTACACTTTCATTAGGTATGGTTCTGATGAGTTTGGATACCTATTTTGAGATAATGAAAACCAGAAAGTCATTAGAAGCTGAGATGTGGTATTCGATGAAAAGGCAATTTATAAAGACAAGAAAATAGAGCATCAAGGCAATAAGAAGTTTATGGAATTTGAGGAGACTTTTTAGGGTGAAGAACAAAGAATTGTAGGCAATGAGATGTCATAAAAAAACCAACAGATGGATCCTCAAACACTTACTTCAGATTTAAGAAGGTTTTCAAGAACACCTAAGCCTACGTAATGATTCTCTCTTTTGTTGTACTATTTGTTGTTGATAAATGGGGATAAACTAGAATGCTATGATGAAGCATTGGAGGTTAATGAAAGAACTAAGTGTGAGCATGTCATGGATGAACAAATGAAGTCCTTGATTACAAACCAAACATGGGACTTAGTTTCACCACCTGAAGGGAAGAAGGCACTGGATAACAAATGGGTGTACAAGTTAAAGGAAGAAAATGATGGAAATAAAATATACAAGGCTAGTTGTAAAGGGGTGTCAAAAATGGAAAGATGTTGACTACTCTAAACTATTTTATCCGGTTGTGAAGGACCACCATTAGAGTGGTGCTAAGCATTATAGTAGTGGAAGATCTATTATTCGAGTAGTTAGATGTAAAGACAACTTTTCTCCATGGTAACTTGGAAGAAGACATCTGAATGCAGTAGCCACAAGGGTATCAAATATAAGGTAAGGAGAAAATGGTGTGCAAGCTCAATAGGAGTTTATATGGATTTAAGCAAGCCCCAAGATAATGGGACCTAAAGTTTGACAGGTTCATGTTGAAGAATAGGTATACAAGATGTTATGCGGGTCATTTTTGTTATCACAAAACCTTTGATGATGGGTACATTATATTACTTTTGTATGTGGATAATATGCTTATAGTAGGATTAAGCATACATGAGATAAACAATTTGAATAAGCAGTTGTCAAAGGAATTTAAAATGAAAGACTTGGGAGCAACAAAACAAATTCTTGGGATAAGAATCATAAGAAACAAAAAGAACCACGAGTTGAGGTTGTCTCAGGCAGAGTATGTTGAAAATGTGTTTAGCAAATTCAACATGCAGGATGAAAATCTAATTAGTAACCCACTGGCTAATCACTTCATTCTCCATGGAAGATTCTGTTAGGTTTATGTATTGTCAATGTCCATGCACAAAACAAATGTAAGTACATGTAGTGGTCATATGTATAAGACTTTTACATGTAGCTTGTGTATTCATGTAAGTCCAAGAAGAGAGTCTGGGAAAGTTCCAAGAAGACACACTCGAAGCCGGAATGACCATGTTAAAGAGACTCAAGCATCATGAAAAATCCCAAGTCTTAAGCTACCTCAAGGAAGCCAACACATCAGTTCCATACACAGAAAGGTAAATCAGGTATATAAGACCAAATGGTTGGTGTGTGTGTGTATGTGTGCTCACGAAACCCTGAGAACATGGTCGAACTTAAGAATCACTTATAAGACTTAATTAGGGTCTAATTGAAATGCATAAAGAGCCTAATGCTCAAAAGAATGAAAATGGCTCACTAGGGAAGAAGTGCCTATGTTGACTAGTACTATTTAGGTCACTAAATTTTGAGACAACTTCCAAGGACTCCCTAGATCATCTTAGTAAGAATTATACTATAGTACATATATGGATT
>JAOXJP010113178.1:0-14059 GCA_025762735.1 Platanus orientalis
GGATATTACAAGCCGTCAAATAAATTGTTAAACTAAAAGTGTGAAAGCAAATAGTTCTTGAAATTTTAGAACACAAGTAGCCACGAAATTTGGTAAATAGAATCAAAGGAAAAAAGTTAGAATGAATTAGGAGAGAAAAGAAAAAGAAGAGCCAAAAGGGGTATTTCTGTAATTTTGGACAGAAGATCCGAAAATTATCAAAATTCCCTTCTGATGCATTACAAAATTCTGAAAATTTTAGGGTAGTTTCTTATGTGTTTAAAGATTCTACATTTAAAATTTCATGAGATTTGGACAAGTTGTGATTAGCAAAATCATGAAATTTCATAAAATAGAAGGTTTTTTAATTGATGTTTTATTGAAAATCATAAAATTTTGGTTTTCCTAAAGAAGAAGAAGAAAAAAAGAGAAGAAAAAGAAAGAGAAGAGATATACCTTGAAGGAGAGGGGGAGGGTGAGAAGACCTCATGAGTGCACCTTGGTGCTATAACCAACAATGGAATAGAGAGGGGAGTCTAGGAGATGGCATCACTCTATGTGGAAGGGAGAAAAGACCAGTCCACGGCTACCTTAGGAGACCAACCAATAACACATTTTGTTTAATCAAAATCTTCATTGTAAAATTATGGGGGAGGAGTGCCTTTAAATGGATTTACAACCTTAAACAATTAGAAAGTTGCTAAAATTACAAACTTCCTAACAATCCTAAACTTGTTAGCTAAGTTTTCTAAAATATAAAAATTTCGAAAAAACTTACATCCTAAAAATTAAAACTACTAAAAGGTATGGGAACTAGAGCTGTCAACCATCACATTAGTGGGCCTCACACTTTGACTTATTAACCCAAAACACTATTCACATCATTCACTGATACCCCTTTAGTAATTTGGTTATAACTTTCCCAAATCACCGTGAATTTGTGCAATTATGGTCTCATCAGATAGGTAGCTGAATAACCTATCTAATGACACCAAAATCAAGGCAAAATGGCAAGTTTTGACCTTCAAAAACTGATGCGATTACTCTCTTAAAAAAAAACCCAACAAAACTTTGGCACAATTGGCCTTATTACATGGACACATAAAATAAATGTCCCCCCTCCCCCCCCCTCCCCCCCAATAAGACCCTTACTAAATCCACATAACATTCCTGCTTGAATCTAGCTCTCTTGTGAGGCAGCACATACATCAGTCTTGCATTGTTGTCCGCATCATTCTTTCTCTATATAAAAGAGACATCATGGTTAACCAAGATGCAGCACCTTCCACTCCTGGCAGCTGTACTATTTTAGAATCCAGCTTTAATTTGGTATAATTGTCATTTATTTGTTGTCTGCTCGGCATCTTAACATGGCATCGAAGTTGGTTAGATCCTATTCTATTCCTTTAGGTTTGTGCACTCTTCTCATTGGGTCATTGGACATTAGGAAAAGATGATCAGATTCTCCCTTTCCCTTTTAATCGATAGTCAATATCGTTTGACACTTGTTGGTGAGGTACTATTTTGGAGGTTGTCCTTCAGTGCTCAACAGAGTGAACAGGATTTGCAAGAGCTATTGACTTTTCCTAGATTGTTTCCATCCAACAAACTACAGACCCAAGGCTTGATGAGGCCTAAGTTATTATTTCCTTCCACATACATGAACTTCAACCAGTTTGCATTGTCAACAAATCAACTCATTCACCTCATCACACAGCTATGATTGCTTGAGGATGAAGCTTCTCATATTTTTAAATGTTAATTCTGCTCTCTTTCAATCCCATGAGAGATGGAAAAGTATTACTTTTTTATTAGAAAAGTATAGAAATGATCTAAGTTTTGAAATATGGGGGGGGGGGGAATGATGGAAATATTCCCTGCTCTTTTGAATCGAACTGTATTGATTTCCTGAGATGGTTTTTTGATTGAGAGGGTGAGATTTTATAGTTTCTATGGAAGGTTAAAGGGAATGTTTCAACAATTTGAGTTTTGAGTATAAGGGACTAAGAAAAAGAAACCCAGATCATACTGCCTGTTCTTCGACACTTCCAGAAAGAAGGTGTGGTAATCATTTTTTTGATCAAAATTTTGCCATGTGCCAACCATACATTAACACTGTAGTGGACTGGAGTGGATTTTGGTGAACCAGATCTCTTGCCTGCTCAGAACACAAGATATTACTAAAATAATCAGAAGAAATAAAGCCAATTGAATAGGCAAAGGTATAAATTGACATATGTTTATGAGCTCTTTTATGCTTCTTTTTTTTTTTTTAATCAGAAATGATAAAAAAATTCATTAAACCTGAAAAAAAAACTATGCAAAAGGGAAGAACTTCCCGAGTATAACAAGGAGAAGATTACATATCAATTTGATTAACCAAAAAAATAGACCTCATTTGAGACTAGACTCAAGTGATCTATATTTCTCTTGTAGAATACAATCCCAAACCACAATAAGAGACCCAATATCAGCACAAAAGCAGCGAAGATGGTGACTCTTCCCCTGCCTCTTGTAATTCTCCCCCCTCTCCCATCCTTTTCTAAAATATCCTAACACCAAGACCCACTCTTCAGGCTGAATGTCGAAACAAGCTCCTCCCACATCGTATCCCCCTATCATGATAGATCATTTGGACCCTACACTACATTACAGCAGACATCATCCATTCCAAACCAGTAACTTCATCTTTGAGCACATTGAAATAGTAAATCTTCTCACCCATTGCTGCAACTTCTTGAATCTTCTTGGATCTCAAATCAGAATCATCCCCCCTTCTGAACCAATGGCTGGCAACTCAACAGTCTCAACCCATGCTACCAAATTTGACCCCCAAACCCCCGAGCCAGGTTCAACTGCATCTCTTCCAATCTCATTTCCTGTTAAAGTGCCATCTCCACCCTAAACCTCCTTATTATGTTCCTCACCTGGGTTTTACGGTTAGAGAAATTGAGCCCACAATAGAGTTTTCAATTTGCAAAGGTAGAGAACTCATACCCCACCCTTGGACTCTCTAATATCAGGTTTTGCACCTCCCTGCTTGCCGTCTGACCCTCTTCATGTCTGACTTTTTAACAATCAGCCATACATTTGAAGATGCCAGATTGCTAGGTTGGTAAAGTCTGCGAGGGTTCATACCACAGACCTGGGTTCTAAGGCTGTCTTCACCTATTAATTACTAACCACTGACCCACTTGCTTATCAAAAAAAAACATCAGCCATACATTCTTACCTTGCTTAATTATTCAATAACACCTAATTTGAATAGAGAGGTGTGGACACCTACATACACCAACTTTACATGCATCGCAATCATATCAACATTGAGTTATTGCCAAGGAATAAATATCCAATAAAATCTAAGTTTATTCGTAATTTTTTAGGTTTCTATTAATTAAATTATTCAAGATTAAATTACTAATTCAGAAAGACACACATTTTTCCTTAGTATGTGACATCTGTATATATCCCAACTAATTCAGTACATATCCCCATTATGTATATATACGACTCAACTCAACAATGCCTTATCACAACTACTTGGGGTCGGTTATATGAATCATGTTCCGCCATTCAACTATATTGAGGACCATATCTTCCATTATATCGTAAGTCTTCAGATCTTTTCTCAATACTCCACCCAGGTCCTTTCAAGCCTTCCCCCTGTCCTTTTAAAGCCTTCAACTTGCACCATATCACTCCTTATTGGTGCAGCCATTGGTTTTCGTTGCACATAACGGAATCATCTCAATCACTTTCCCTCCTCTTTTCTCCTATTGGGACTACCCTCAAGTTCCCGCAAACGCATGCATTTCCAAATCTATCCTTTCTAAACTTGCTACACACCTATCTCAACATTCATATCAACTAAACTCAATCTGTGTGTTGTTTCTTGATAACCCAGCATTCTGCTCCATAAAACATGTCCGGTCTTATAGCTGCCTTTAAATTTTCCCTACAATAAACATACCAAGCTTATATTTACCATGAAACTCTAGTACCTGCTGAAAACACTTTTTTACCTAACACATCTTATAGATGTCAACCATCATACTTATTGCAACCATAAACTTCTAGGGGCTGAATTCACGTGGTTTCCTTTTTGGAACACCTACCAAATTCAATAGAATAATCTCTTGCTGATCCTGAATATCAAGCTAAATCTTGTGGGTCGGAATGAGTTTGTTCCTTTATTTTACTAACCCCATTGTCTTAAGTAACTGTAGGATTTGGAGCTAAACTTTATGAACCAACTTTTTGGTTCCTCCCATTCACATGCTTACCAAGTACAGCCAACTTTATGGCATCTATAAAACTTACAGTAGATCAAAATTTGAATTTAGAAAATTAGGTGTATCAGTCACTTAAGGACTGTTTGGTATCCTCATAGTCATGATGGAAAGATTCAAATCAAGAAGATAGTTTGGCATTAGTGGGAGCCATGCTAAAACACTAGTATAAATAGGAATCAGTAAATCCAGTATCACGAAGAAGATTCTTGTGCCTTTGTATTTTTGGTTTCCGATCTCAAACTGATTTCATGGAGTCTGTTTTTGGGATGTTGTATTCGAATGGAATTTTCTTGTTTTTTCTCCTTCGTCATGTCTTTGTTTCATCTGCTTCATCCGCACATCTCATGCAGCTCCTTGTAATTTTTTCTCCTTTTAATAAGTTTTACATTACTTATCAAATAAATAATTAAAAAGTTGTTGACACTTGACTAAGGGTCACTACTTTATGCAGCCTTAATAAATGAAGGTGGGTGGGGATCCAAATGCCAAGATGAACTGACCAGCTAATATCCAGATATTCCTAGAAGCTCATTGAGGGCAAGGGCAGACATCTCCAACGCCTGGATATTACTATATTAGGCTATATTTCTTTTGTATGGATAAGGAAAAATTTATTAAATGGACCCAAGGGATCTTGTCCCGCCATTCCAAGGGAATTTTTTCTTTTTGGCCTCCTCTTTTCTTCATCCACTTTTTTACCGGGGGGGGGGGGGGGAATGCAGAAAAATAAGAGACATACTGCAGGTGAATGACGGATTATGAAACAATAACCTTTTAATGTGAATAATAGAAATCCAATACAAGGTGATATTCAATAAGAACAAGAAACATAGCCCAGAGTTCTTGACTCAAGCATCCCCCAATAAGAACTTTTCTATTTTCAGCCATCTGAAGGAGTATAACTAAAAGGTTTAAAGGTCTTTTTTTTAAGAATAAAAGTTTTAAAGGTCATGAGTAAATTTGGCTCGCATTTTTTAGATGAAAGCAAATGGAAAGGATGTATCTTCTGGATTATCATAACTTGTATATAATATCTTAAAAGTACTTGTATCCAGTACCTGGAACACAAATTTACTCTGACAAAAATGATTGGACCAATTAACATAGGAGTATACTCAGTATCCTGTCCAAAAACACGCACACATATTGTAGATATCTCAATTTATACCCATGACCAAAAAGAGAGAACTCACCAATGGATGAGGATATGGGAATTAAAACACTGAGACCATGAGCTTCAATTATGAAAATATTAGTATATTACTACATACCAGGTTTGTACAATCAGGTCCAAATGCATGATCAAAACAGTATTTTCTCTCCTTTGTTCGATTCTGTACACGATCTAGATAATTCTTTGACAAGTCGGGATCCAACACGATGACCTCCTATGAGTTCAGGATGCTACAAACTATAAGTCCCTCTTTTCAAGGCTGATAAAAGATCTATTGATAGAAGTTAT
The DNA here is from genome assembly GCA_025762735.1 of Platanus orientalis. Classification (NCBI taxonomy): domain Eukaryota; kingdom Viridiplantae; phylum Streptophyta; class Magnoliopsida; order Proteales; family Platanaceae; genus Platanus; species Platanus orientalis. The sequence goes on from JAOXJP010113178.1 coordinate 5,734, forward strand.
GAACAAAAAAAAGGTTTCAGTACCTTGTCATCAGTAACTCGAACAATTTCACGATCTCTTCGCAGTTCTTTCACAGTTAATGGCCTACATTTTACAACAACCTGAAACCAAACAATCATAAGATTGAAGGAAACAAAATTATCAAAGAGAGACAACATAGTCAACCTAACCTAGTCGTGGACCTTTTGCAAAGACAAGAGACTAACCGATAGGGTTGTGGTTTGTTTCGAAGCTGGAGCCCTAATACTTGGCATGTCTGATCAACATCAGCCTCCAGTAAATCAACTGTGTTCACTAGAAAAAAATCCTACCTTTCAAAAATGATCTGGTTTCATCTATTTCTAAACCCAAGTACCTTATGAGAAAATACTTTTCCTCCTCAAAATTCCAGTAAATCATACATTCTTGAACCCTAATTCGTTCTATCAAGCAACATTCCTAGTCTATCTCACCACTAAATTCCCCAACCTACCCGAAACCCTAACTGATCCTAATTTCACACCCCTGAAAAGAAATTTACATCCTTGCGTCGCTTCCTTGAAACTCTACCCACAAAAACGATACAAAACTTCTAGAATCCATTATCAAACGCCATTGATAAAACCCTCGGTTTCTCGATCCAACCTACTAAACCGACAAAACCCCAACCCTAAACTTAAAGATCCTAAACTCCACAACCCAAGTAACCGACAAAATCCGCCATCCTCCACTTCCGTAAATCCAAAGTCGAACAAAAACATCTCAGCTGTGAATCTGCCTTTGCCAGAATCACAAACAACCAAAGAAACATGCATCACCCAATGTAATAATAAAACATTGGTTTCAGAGATTTGTGATAAATGAGATCTTTAAAGTTTGAAGTTTCAGATCAAACGGCAATAAATCTTTGCAGAATCTAACCAAACGTGAGAGAGAAACTAGAAGGAGGAGTCAGCTGCTGGGAAGAAAGATCTGAAGCGTCTTTAATCGCCATTTCCAGCTGAGAGAAATCAATGCTGAAGAAACGGAGTAATGGGACATGCGAAGTGGAAGCTCTCTTGCTGATCACGACCGTCAGTTTGTCTCGCGACACGAAATATGGGCAAAAACAAGCGGGGTATTTGGATTTTGTGCGGACTTGGTTATCGTTACAGTTCCAACGACCGGTTTTAGGATTAGGAGTGGATCATGATTTCCACCTTTTTCTATCGAACTTTTTGTAAAAAAGACATGATGGAGGCACGAGTTTGGTTAATGTTTCAATTCAGTTATTTTGACCTAAATTACGGTATTGTCCTCTGTGTGATTGTGACGCTTCTTGCTCACAACTCACATAATACCAAAGTAACCGGCTCCACCTACCTTACGTAACTTTTGGGTTTGATTCCCGTTTGAATAAAAAGACATCAAGCTGTTTCCAATCAATACGTGACACGGTGATGCCTGAGTCAGGGGCCGTCAACGAGCCAGGCTGGCTCAAGCTCATCACACAAGATTAGGCTCAGTCTCATCACGAGTTTTAGGCGTTGAGCTCAAGCTTAGCTCATTTAGATATTTGGGTGAGGTTGATGCTGGCTCAGCTCATCGAACTCACACTTAGTGTTTTTAAGCCTGAATCTTAATGCCCATTAATGCATTAGCCAAAACCTGTTTCTAAATGCTAAATAAACAAAAAATGCTAAAAATATGGTTGAAATGAGCCCAACAATCCACAAATGAAAGTCCCAATGAAATAAAAAAAAAATATATATATATATATATATGAATGCAATGTAATGTATAAATAATGGTTTTGAAACTGGATCAGATTAGATGGTCCAACCTGATTGACCGGAACGACACCCTGAACAATTCTATAGAAACTTGCAACCGTAATCTACCAAAAATCATGTATAACCGGCAAAACCGATAAAAATTGGTTGGTTTTTTATGATCTGATTCTCAAAAATTAACCAATTATTATTATATTTTATAGCATATTAAGAAGAAAAAAATTATAAATGTAACTTTCCAAATTCCACTCCCACTTTCCATGAGTTGTTTTATTATTTGTTTTTATTATATTTTTTTGGTATGTCTACAAATTAGAAATCCAATCTAAGCCTTCTAATGCATTGTGAATTATTATTTTTTGGTAGTTTAATTACATTTTATCTATTTATAGCAAATCACGGTTAGGTCATGTAAATTGATGGTTGAACTTTGTTAGACTTGAACCGTCCACCTTATCAGTTAGATGGCCGGCCTAGTTACATCTATATAAAGTCATTAAATTATGCTATATATATATATAGGATAATAAGTTATATTTATCTGGTTACCAAAAATAAGTTATATCTAAATACATAGCATAATACAGTCATTTAATTATCCTATATATATATAGGATAATAAGTTATGTTTATCTGGTTACCAAAACTAAGTTATATCTAAATAAATATTGTATGCATATATAAGACCTAGGGTGAGTTTGGCTTTTAAAGAACCAAGCCTAATGCAACACCGCTCAGGTTTACTTAGCTAAACAAGCTCAATTAAAGATTTGGAGTCAAGTAAGGTTCAAACTGAGCTGAGCTTTGAGCTCACTAGCCAAACGAGCTCGGCTCATTGACAGCTTCAATCTCAGTAGATACAGATGGGTCAAATGAGGTTGTTACAGTGAATGATACATTACAACCGTGTACAATTGTATTTATTGAAGTATCCTTTGTCATCATTCCAGGAAAAGTACTCAATTAGGTATCGTGTCACATGCGGGATAGAAATTGGCATGGAATACCTCCATTCAAATTTGTATTTAATGATAAGCTTATGTTCCAAGTCATTTGTCCGTGAAAAATTATATAAAAATTTATGTACCATTTATTATTATAGTATTTCTCCAATTCTGTAAATGTTTTGGATCTAAATAAATTAGAGCTTTCTTCTTTAAATGACAAGCAAATTGAAGCAGGGCCTAATAAATAACGAGGGGGGGTGGGGGCGTCCTGCGTGTAACGTACAGAACGAGTTAGTAAATATTAAAATTAAAAAAATCTTCAGGAGGTCGGTCCGTCATTTAGTAGGTATACTTATGATTAGCGGAGAGACGCGGCGTTGACGATTCGTTAAGATGTTTTTCGTGGGGCCGTTGCTTGTCTGTGCTTGCTTGGGTCCCACGCGGGTTTTCACTTGGCTTACGCCGACAGTCGCGGGCAGTCCGCACGAGCGGTTCATTCGGATGGGATCAGACAATGTCAATAAGTGTGGAATTCGAAGGGTTACCTCCTCTTAGGGGTGACAATGTTTGACTCCGTTTGTGAATCTGACACGAACCCAATACGAAATAAGTAGGTTATGGTTGATTGTGAAGTCAGTCGATCCCTTTTTTACACGATTAATAAACAAGTAAGGTCCAGATTGACCCATATAATTGTATACCTTTAACTTGATAGAACATGAATCTGATCTGTCAACATGAATTACACATAATCTGTTAATCCACTACAAAATAAGTGGGTTAAGGTTGACTGTAAATGTGTCTCAAATCAAAATGGTACAATTAATAAATGGGTTGTGACCGAGTTGAGCCATATAATTGTAGACATTTATTTCAACTTTACATGAACCTGACCCACCAAAACAAATTACCACCACTTCCCCCTCCCCCCTCCCCAAAATAAAAAATAAATAAAACTAACAACTCAAAATATAATGATAAAGGGAAGGGGGGGGGGGAATGCTGCATAATGAGTTGTCCTAATAACAATAGAGTTGTTCATTACATAGCAGCAGTCGTGGCAAGGGATCTTATTTTCTGCATCTGAAACAGTTGTTATATATTGGGCAAATTGACTTTTTGTAGCTGAACATGATATTTGTGACCAGATGATGAATGAATTGAGCTATTATATACCAAAAATAAGACAAAAGAGAGTATGTCTGAGATTTCTGCCCAAGAGGCGGTGCCATACCACTAGGGCGTTGGGGGGAATTGGTCTCTCCTATATTGGAATTGTTCTTAAGAATACCACACACATGATACGCAAAAGTAACCTACCAAAAAGCCCAATGCATGCCTCAATTAAAAAAAAATTATGGCTAATTGGAACACTGATGGGTAATTCACGATTAAGTTACATTAGATAGACGTATCATTAAAGATGAATCAGAATTAAAAAAAAAAAAAAAAAAAAACCAAGAGAAAATCATCTATAATCCAAAATCCCTCTACATTCCCAATGGTGGAAAGGATAACCCGCATTTAGTAGATTTGATGTAACCGTTCAGACAGTAGAAGGATTATGAGCCGTAGATGATATCCTCTCCAAAAACAAAAACCCATGTGAATGCATAAGTGGGGGAACAGTATTACGCTTCTGACTTTTAAGGTACAACAATTATTGGGCTTTCTGTAGGCAACCGTACACTCAATATACTGTAATCCTGTTTGATTTGTCTCTGTAAATTAGCTGTAAAACAGTAGCAAAGCGAGTGCAAACCCTTTACAGCAATTTAAAATGTGGTATGTGTCTTCAGTGTGACACATACCCAAAAATCAAAATTGGTGGTGATTTTCACTTTTTAGTGAGTAGTTATCACTTTTTTGAGGTATGTGTTACACTGCAGACAATGGGATACTTTAAGCTGCAACAGATGATTTGCTTTGCAGAAAAGCCTGAAATTTGTATTTGGAAATAAGCCCAGAGTGTAAAGGTAACACAAAATTTTTGACTCAGTTACGCGTGAAAGCGTGTCAGTGCCACCTAGGTACAACTGAATAAAATTTGTAACCCTAGATGCAAGATAAATTGCACATTCCAAATAACTCGAAAGATCTGAGTTTCGGAAGACTTCCTTAGCTATCTTTTATATTCAAGTGATTACAAGGGGGAGAGTTATTTCGTTTATAAATTGTTTCTTGCCTTAAAAAAAAAAAAAAAGTTTCTAAATTCCTATTGTAATGATACTAAGAATATAAATGTTTAACGGAATAATTAAGTGCTTATGAAGAACTTATTTTCGGATTAACTTCATTCATACAACATAGACAGTTGTAAAACCAATACCATATCATTAAACAATTCTTGAACCATTGCATAAGATTAATGTTTATAGTCACCAATAAAAATCTAGTAGGCTAAAGGCAGTGCTTTTATTTTAGAGCGCAATAGTACAAAATGAGAATTTTGACCAAGTATTGAATACATAAGTACTGTGATGTGTGATGAGTGTTAGAATCATTTTATTTGGCGCCTTCGTCCTCTATTTATAATGTTTTTGATTCACTTACAGGTTTTTCGTATGTGTCACTCTTTAAGATCTTTCATCTGTTTTGTAACTTCTCCCATAAACCAATGCTTGACAACTCATATGCTAATTGGATCTTTTGAAATCTTCCAATTGTTAATCGTCACTTGTTTATAACTGTTTCCAAACCTTTCCTAATTTAGGATTCTCCTATTTGAAATCTTCCAATAGGTAAGAATTATTTAAAAATTAAAAATAAGTTTTCTTTCTAATTAAAATATGTTTAAATGGCCGTTCTTTTCAAAAAAAATTCTCAATTATGTTTATATATTTTTTGGGATTTTTCAGAATTTTTTTTTACAAAACAATTTTCGTTTTTTGTTTTGCACCGGATCAGTCGAGTCAACTTGGAATCGGTCCGATTCGGCTGATCCAACTCGGCTGATCCAACTCAGAAATCAGTCAAGACCAATTCCGAGTCCGATTCCGTGTTTTTAATCCATGGTTTCAATGGAGATAAAAAGATAATTCACAAATGCCACATTAAGGAGGTATCATCTTCCTTTATTTTTTTTAGTTTCACTTCATTATGAGTATATTTTGACAAGATATTGTTTGAGTTGTGATTTAATATGTATTTATTTTTAGTTGGTTTGATTGTTGAATGAGGCTTTAATATTTTCTATTCATCAGGTATCTTAGTGGCCTATGTGTTTCTCATTCTATTTTTTTTTTCTGGTGCTAGTTCATAATCATCTGATGTGTTGTATATGAGTTTTGATGCATTAACCACCTTTTGATGCTCCTCATCTACCCATCCCATGTGAAAGTGGATTGTATCCGCTCCTCTTATGATTTGCTCATCTCTGCACCCTGTTAGAGGGAGGGCACATCAGCACCGACAAGTGAAATGCACCCCCCTAAAAAGTGAAAATCACTTGCCGGTGTTGATGTGCCCTCCCCCTGATAGGGTGTAGAGAGGAGCAGATGATAAGAGGAGCGAATACAATCCACTATCATCCCATGTTCCTCTAATGAGTCGGATCATAAGGAGGTGGTTTTTTGTTGAAACCCTCTTCTGGGTTTCATTCAAATCCACCAATCGGTATCTTCATACACCTTTGCCAAACCCACCTACAATTGTAGATTGATCTGCAATTAATCAACAATTACAGTCTTATATACCTTTGTCGAACTCCAAAAATAATTTTTTTTCTTTCTTATTCTATGCTAGCTCCCCTTTATTTACCATGCTTAAGTTGGGAAATAAACTGGCTTTTAAGTCTTCCGATAGCTTGTCTAATACAAGTTCATCTAAGCCGTCTACATGGCTCACATTCGTGGTATTTATATCAGTCCAAAATTGCTAAGTTTTATATGCTAAACTTTTTTCTGCATTGCTCTTAATGTTACTCATTGATCCCATGGCTGAAATCTCATCATTCGGGTAGTTATTTCTTATAGTTCTAGTAAGTGAAATTTTGGAGGGTGCAACTTATTTACCTCGGCACCCAAGCCTAGTGATGTAAGATCCATATCAATTGCTACCCATAGTGTGGCATTCATGACTGAAACCGTGTCTATATGATTGGGTTTTATCTGCTTAGAAGTTCAATTGGAGGCACCTATGTCACATCTGGGCCTATGGTAACCTAAGCCATTTCTTTTGTATAATCGTGATCTGAACGGTGGCCTATAGAACTTATGAGAGATTATAAATCCCCACTCGTATGTTGGGAATTCGAGCATTTCATGTTTTAGAGAAGAGAAGTTTGGGGAGGAACAGGACTATACCTATCTATATCAAGGTTTCTGTTGGGGTTTGGTTACTTCTATTTAGGATTCTTGTTGTTGTGCTATATTGTGTATTATTATTATTATTTACATATTTTATCATCAATTGTCATTTTATCTTGTCGCTCACATTTCATTTGTTTACTGGCTATTTTGTGTATTGATCATGGATGTATGATATGTGATTTATCATGTAACTAACTCTCAATGTTTCATTTGATCATGAGAAAAAGTGGCTTAAGGTACATTTTCCCAACTTTTATTTATTTATTTATTCATTTATCTTTTTATGTATATACATTTAGTTGTTTTGCTCAAATACATTGCTAAGCAGATGATTGGTCTTTTGTAACCTAGGCTAAATGATCTGTTTTGTACACAAAATCACACACACTAGTTAGTGAGGAAACCACACACACAAGCATGACACCATTTTTAAAATAAAACACACTAATGTACTCACCATAAATAGAAAATAGACCCTAGAGTTGAACCAGTTTAAGTAGGTAACCACATATACGGGTGGACCAGGGTGCTTAACATTTTTCCTGGTCCATAACCTAACTGCTTACCCAGAAGCCTCTATGTAGACCCGCCAAAATGGAGTCAAATATTTCAAAATAAAATTTTAAAATTTTAAAATGATTTTGTTTTAAAAAAAAATAGATATCTAGTTACATTTTAAAAATGACTGGTGGCGACTCTTTGTCATCGTAAGTTAAGCTTATGATGAGTGGATCACTTTTCTAAGAGGTCCACCCATTGTACAAAAACCGAGACCCACAGGTTGCAATCACAGATAGTGGGATGAGAAAAAAGAACAATTTGAGAATTTAGATCATGGATTAAGAATCGTATAAAATAAAAGGAAAAAGTTTGGGAAAAAAATATCGGGGAAGGGGATTTAACCTAGGACGGAACACAGCAACCTCTACGTCTTTACAATCCTCGACGGGACGAGGTTCTCTACTCTACTCTTCGTCTGCAAGTTTTTTCCGATATGTTTTTCTCTTTTCTCCATTTAGTCATCATCTCTACTAGTTTTTGATCTCTCTCTCCTCTTCTCACGTCTCCTCTTGGAGATATTGCAAACCAGGTCTAGTTCATTCTATCCGATATGGGTTTTTTTTAGATGATTTTGCAAATCAAGGTCTGGTTCCTTCTCTCTACCATCACCGATGTCTCTGTCACTATCGAATACCTCTCCGGTTCTATTAACTCTTCTCTCTTCTCACTTTATTTATTCATTTCCTGCTAGGTTTAAGATTTTCTTACAATTCATTCAATGTCGATCAGTTTGAGGGAATAAAGCCCAGCATTAGAG
>JAOXJP010113189.1:0-14058 GCA_025762735.1 Platanus orientalis
GCATAAGATAACGGCTTTGTCTTCCATCCAGCAAGTCTTTTCCGCATTTTGTCAATGATAGGCATGCAGTCTTGGTACGATAGCTTCCCTTGAATAAGAGGGAGCCCCAAGTACTTCAGGGGTAAGTTGTCCACAGTGAAATCATTGATTGACTTCAGTCGCTCGTGCAGATCAGTTGTGACACCGCTCGTGCAGTCTTGCTTGAGGTATTTAGCATGCACCCAACGGACCCAAAGACTCTCCTTCATTGATGCCACCCACCATATTTGTTTCATTGTGCCTGCTTGATTCATATGTTTCACTCTTCATATATTTAGCCCACTTTCCTCCCTAGGCTTACATATGTTCTTCCAACTGATAGAGTGAAGTTTTCTTCCCAGATCAGGACCTGACCATAAGAATCTAGCAAATAATTATTTGATGCATTTAATAATACTCCCTGGTAAGCCAAAAACCCCTGACCAGTAAATGTAGCAACTTTGTAACACTGACTTGATTTGTTCTAGTCTCCCCACAAATAATAATAGTTATACAAGTGTGGGCTTGTGGTACCCAACAATGGAAAATGATATGGAGTTATGCACATTGGGGATTGCGGTCCACAATTTCAAAATTCGGTACAAAATTTTACACGTGTGGACTTGTAGTGCATAACACTTTCAATTGACCCAAAGTTATGCACGTTTGAGTTTGTGCTGTATAACTCCTAAAAATGGTACAAAGTTACATGCCAGGGGGAATATGGTGCACAACTCTGAAATAAAGTACGAATAAATGTGAGTGTGGACTTGTGTTGCACAATTCCTACAAATGATACAGAGTTATGCACATTGGGGACTTGTGGTACAGAATTTCAAAATTTGGTAGAAAGTTTGTTTGCATGTGGGCTTCTAGTGCACCACTCCTCCAAGTGAACCAAAGTTACCCATGTTTGGGCTTGTGGTGTACAACTCCTAAAAATGGTACAAAGTTACGCACAAGTGTGATTGTGGTGTAGAACTCTAAAATCAGGCACTAATAGAAGTGTGTGCTTGCAGTGTGCAATTACTAAAAAAGTTACGGAGTTGCATCTTGCAGCACACAATTTAAAAATTTGGTCTAGAGTTACCCAAACTAGTACACAACACCTCCAAGTGACCCAAACTTACTCATGTTTAGGTTTGTGGTGTGAAACTCCTAAAAAAGCTATAAAGTTACACACTAGTCAGACTGTATGCATGTGGTGCACAACCCCATAGGGTGGTACGAAGCTATGCACGTTGGGGCTTATGGGGCACAATTTCAAAATTCAGAACTATGTTTTGCACACGTGGGCTTGTACTGCACAACTCCTTCAATTGACCCAAGTGGGATTACGGTGTACAACTCCTAAAAATGGTATGAAGTTTTGCACGTTGGGCCTTGTGGTGCACATTTTCAAAATTTGGTACACAGTGTTGCTCGTGTGAGCTTGTAGTGGAGAACTCCTTCAAATTACCCAAAGTTATGAACGTTTGGGCTTGTGGTGTACCACTCCTAAAAATGGTACAAAGTTACGACCAAGTGGGATTTTGGTGCAGAACTACAAAAGGACGAAAGAATTTACACAAGTGTGGGTTTTGGGGCACAATTTCAAAATTTGGAAGAAAGTTTTGCATGTGTGGGATTTTTGTTCTCAATTCCTTCAACTGCTCCAAAAATATTCGCGTTTGGGGTTGTGGTGCACAACTCCTGAAAATGGTATGTTGTTAAGGACAAGTGGCACTGTGGTGCACAACCCTGAAATAAGGTAAGAAGTTACACAAGTGTGGGCCTGTAGTACCCAACAACGGAAAATGATACGGAGTTATGCACATTGGGGATTGTGGTCCATAATTTCAAAATTCGGTACAAAATTTTACACATGTGGGCTTGTAATGCATAGCACTTTCAATTGACCCAAAGTTATCCATGTTGTGGTTTGTGCTGTACAACTCCTAAAAATGGTACAAAGTTACACACCAAGAGGATTATGGTGCACAACTCTGAAATAAGGTCCGAATATATGTAAGTGTGTACCTGTGTTACAAGATTCCTAGAAATGGTATAGAGTTATGCACTTTGGGGACTTGTGGTACAGAATTTAAAATTTTGGTGGAAAGTTTTTCAGATGTGGGCTTCTAGTGCACCACTCTTCCAAGTGATCCAAAGTAACACATGTTTGCGCTTGTAGTGTACAACTCCTAAAAGCGGTACAAAGTTACGCACAAGTGTGATTGTGGTGCACAACTATAAAATCTGGCTGTGTGGTTCCCAAATCATATCCCCCAGCACAACTTCTTGGCTTAGAGGGTATGACGAACAAACTTCCCACCCAAAGTAGTTTATGCAAGCTTAAGATTTAAACCTCCTCGCAATGTTGTTTTTGCTGGAATAACAGGGAAACAGCTGATCATCTCTTCTTTGAGTGCCCTTTCTCTAAATCCATTTGGGAAAAAATGCTTAGAAAGCTGCATCATAGAAGAAGAAGGGCTCGTTCCTTCCATGCTGAATGCAAGTGGATCCTCCAAATCTTTAAGGGTACTTCCATATCTCTGATCGGCAAGCTCTCCTTCTAAGCTTCATTATATCATATATGGCTGGAGCACAACATGAGGAGGTTTGGTGACTCCAATCGCTCCATTAACAATATTCTGCACAACATTGAAGCGGATGTCAAGGCCAAAATTCAGGATCTTTGCATCAGCAATGACAACCCCTTGTGCAACCACATCGCAGATAGTTGGGAGTTGAAGAGAGAGGAGCCTCAGTTTACAATCAGAACTTTCTCTTGGGCTCCCCCCCTGCTGAACATGTTGCTCTTAATAGTGATGGCTCTGTCACCAGCTCTAGGTCTGGATATGGTGGGCTGTTTCGTGACCCCAACGGAAATGTTCTTGCTGCATATGCCGATACCACTCAAGAGGAGAACATCCTCAATGTTGAACTTCATTCTCGGCCTTATGCTTGCCACCAGCTTAGGCTACAGCATGTTCTTCGCAGCCTTATGCTTGCCACCAGCTTAGGCTACAGCAAGCTTGTGATCTCAATGGACTCCATGCTAGCCACTAATATTCTAAGAGGAAAGTACAAATGCCCTTGGAAAGCCCTTACCACCGTCAACCAGATTTTTCAGCTTTTGACCTCCTTTAGTAGCTTTATCTTTAACCATGTCTGGCGTGAAGCGAACAAATCGGCTGATCAGTTGTCTAAACACACTTTGAGGGAGGAAGAAATTGTTCTTAACCCTAGGGAGATCCCTTCTGATATCCTCGAGGCTATCCATAAGGATGCTTCTCTTTGTACCTATCTTTGTGTATAATCCTTTTTGTGTCTTTAAAAAATTTCACTTATCCAAAAAAAAAAAGAAACTATAAAATTTGGTTCGAAATAATGGAAGTGTATGCTTGCGGCATACAATTACTAAAAATGATACGGAGTTGGGTCTTGCAGCACAAAATTTCAAAATTCGGTACAAGTTACCCATACTAGTGCACAACACCTCCAAGTGACCCAAGCTTACGCATGTTTAGGTTTGTGGTGCAAAACTCCTAAAAAAGGTATAAAGTTACGCACTAGTCAGATTGTGGTGCACTACTCTGAAATAGGGTATGAAGTTACGCAAGTGTGGGCATGTGGTGCACAACTTCAGAAATTGGTACGAAGCTATGCACGTTGGGGCTTGTGGGGCACAATTGCAAAATTCAGTACGAAGTTTTGCACGTGTGGGCTTGTACTACACAACTCCTTCAATTGACCCAAGTGGGATTACGGTGTATAACTCCTAAAAATGGTACGAAGTTTTCCACGTTGGACCTTGTGGTGTACATTTTCAAAATTTGGCACAAAGTGTTACTCGTGTGGGCTTGTGGTGCAAAACTCCTTCAAATTACCAAAAGTTATGAACGTTTGGGCCTATGGTGCACCATTCCTCAAAATGGTTCAAAGTTATGAAGAAATGGGATGTTGGTGCACAACTACAAAATAAGGAACGAATTTACACAAGTGTGGGCTTGTGCGGCACAATTTCAAAATTTGGTAGAAAGTTCCGTACGTTTGGGCTTCTGGTGCACAACTCCTAAAAATGGTAAAAAGTTACGAACAAGTGTGATTGTGGTCCACAACTCTAAGAAAAGGTATGAAAAGATGGAAGTGTGTGCTTGCAATATACAATTTGTAAAAATGGTAAGGAGTTGGGGCTTGTAGTGCACAATTTGAAATTTCGGTACAAAGTTTGGTTGAAGTGAGATTCTAGTACACAACACCTCAAACTGATCCAAACTTACGCATGTTTAGGTTTGTGGTGCACAAGTCTTAAAAAAGGTATAAAGTTACGCACTAGTCGGATTGTGGTGCACAACTCTGAAATAAGGTACAAAGTTACGCAAGTCTGGGGAAGTGGTGCACAACTCCAAAAAGTGGTATGAAGCTATGCATGTTGGGGCTTGTGGGGCACAATTTCAAAATTCAGTACAAAGTTTTGCACGTGTGGGTTTGTACTGCCCAACTACTTCAAGTGACCCAAAGTTATACATGTTTGGGCTTGGGGTCCATCACTACTAAAAATGCTACAAAGTTATGCACAAGTTGGATTATGGTGTACAACGCCTAAAAATTGTATGAAGTTATGCATGTTGGGGCTTGTGGTGCATAATTTCAAAATTTGGTACAAAGTGTTGCTTGTGTGGGCTTCTAGTGCAGAACTCCTTCAAATTACCAAACGTTAGGAATGTTTGGGCCTGTGGTGCACTACTCCTAATAATGGTACAAAGTTACGAACAAGTAGAATTTTGATGCACAACTATGAAATAAAGAACGAATTTACACAAGTGTGGGGAACAATTTCAAAATTTGGTAGAAAGTTTTGCAAGTGTAGGCTTGTAGTTCTCAATTCTTTCAACTGCTCTAAAGTTATGCATGTTTGGGCTTGCAGTGCACAACTCCTAAAAATGTACAGTGTTACGAATGAGTGGCATTGTGGTGCAAAACCCCGAAATATTGTAAGATGTTACACAAATGTGGACTTGTAGTACCCAACTATGGAAAATGATATGGAGTTATGCACATTGGGGATTGCGGTCCACAATTTCAAAATTCGGTACAAAATTTTACATGACTGGGCTTGTAGTGCACCACTCCTCTAAGTGAACCAAAGTTACCCATGTTTGGGCTTGTGGTGCACAACTCCTAAAAATGGTACAAAGTTACACATAAGTGTGATTGTGGTGGACAACTCTAAAATCAGGCACGAAATAATGGAAGTGCGTGCTTGCGGTATACAATTACTAAAAAAGGTACGGAGTTGCGTCTTGCAGCGGACAATTTAAAATTTTGGTATAAAGTTACCCAAACTAGTACACAACACCTCCATGTGACCCAAACTTACACATGTTTAGGTTTGTGGTGCGAAACTCCTAACAAAGGTATAAAGTTATGCACTAGTCAGATTGTGGGCATGTGGTGCACAACTCCATAGGGTGGTACGAAGCTATGCACGTTGGGGCTTGTGGGGCACAATTTCAAAATTCAGAACTATGTTTTGCATGTGTGGGCTTGTACTGCACAACTCCTTCAATTGACCCAAGTGGGATTACGGTGTACAACTCCTAAAAATGGTACGAAGTTTTGCATGTTGGGCTTTGTGGGGCACATTTTCAAAATTTGGTACAAAGTTGCTTGTGTGGGATTGTAGTGCAGAACTCCTTCAAATTACCCAAAGTTATGAATGTTTGGGCCTGTGGTGCACCACTCCTAAAAATGATTCAAAGTTATGAACAAGTGGGATTTTAGTGCACAACTATGAAATAAGGAATGAATTGACACAAGTGTGGGCTTGAAACCATCAGGTAGGTGGCCTAGTGGTGAGCAAGCAGGGTTTAGGGCATACCAAGTCCCTATGTTCTGTGTTCGACTCCTACTAGTTGCTAATGCCGGTGGCCATGGACCGTAAGGCGACGACTTATTTCAGAAGCCTTGTTCAGGGTGGAGGGATTAGTCCTGTGGTGTGCGCAAGCTGGCCCAGGGATACCCTTCATAAAAAAAAAAAGTGTGGCCTTGTGGGGCACAATTTAAAATTTTGGTAGAAAGTTACGCACGTTTGGGCTTGTGGTGCACAAATCCTGAAAGATATGCACAAGTGTGATTGTGGTGCACAACTCTAAAATAAGGTATGAAATTATGGAAGTGTGTGCTTGCGGTGTACAATTTGTAAAAATGGTACAGAGTTGGGGCTTGCAGCGCACAATTTAAAAATTTGGTACAAAGTTTTGTTGAAGTGGTCTTCTAGTACACAATACCTCCAAGTGATCCAAACTTACACATGTTTAGGTTTATGGTGCACAACTTTTAAGAAAGGTAAAAAGTTATGCACTAGTCAGGTTGTGGTGCCCAACTCTGAAATAAGGTACGAAGTTACGCAAGCATGGGCATGTGGTGCACAACTCCAGAAAGTGGTACGAAGCTATGCATGTTGGGGCTTGTGGGGCACAATTTCAAAATTCAGTACAAAATTTTGCACATGTGGGTTTGTACTACCCAACTCCTTCAAGTGACCCAAAGTTATACATGTTTGGGCTTGGGGTCCACCACTACTAAAAATGCTACAAAGCTACGCACAAGTTGGATTATGGTGTACAACGCCTAAAAATTTTATGAAGTTATGCACGTTGGGGCTTGTGGTGCACAATTTCAAAATTTGGTACAAAGTGTTCCTCGTGTGGGCTTGTAGTGCAGTACTTCTTTAAATTACCACATGTTAGGAACGTTTGGGCCTATGGTGCACCACTCCTAAAAATGGTACAAAGTTACAAACTAGGAAAATGCACAACTATGAAATAACGAACGAATTTACACAATTGTGGGCATGTGGGGAACAATTTCAAAATTTGGTAGAAAGTTTTGCAAGTGCAGGTTTATAGTTCTCAATTCCATTAACTGCTCCAAAGTTATGCACATTTGGGCTTGCGGTGCACAACTCCTAATAATGGTACAATGTTACGCATGAGTGGCGTTGTGGTGCAAAACCCTGAAATAATGTAAAATGTTACACAAGTGTGGGCTTGTGGTACCCAACTACGAAAAATGATATGGAGTTATGCACATTGGGGATTGCAGTCCATAATTTCAAAATTCGGTACAAAATTTTACACGTGTGAGCTTGTAGTGCATAACACTTTCAGTTGACCCAAAGTTATGCACGTTTGGGCTTGTGCTGCACAACTCCTAAAAATGGTACAAAGTAACACACGAGGGGATTATGGTGCACAACTCTAAAATAAAGTACGAATAAACCCGAGTGTGGACTTGTGTTGCACAATTCCTAGAAATGGTACAGAGTTATGCACATTGGGGACTTGTGGTACAAAATTTCAGAATTTGGTAGAATGTTTTTTTTACATGTGGGCTTCTAGTGCACCACTCCTCCAAGTGAACCAAAGTTATGCATGTTTGGTCTTGTAGTGCACAACTCCTAAAAATGGTGCAAAGTTATGCACAATTGTGATTGTGGTGCACAACTCTAAAATCTGGCACAAAATAATGGAAGTGTGTGCTTGCGGTGTACAATTACTAAACAAGGTATGGAGTTGCATCTTGCAGCGCAAAATTTGAAAATTTGGTACAAAGTTACCCAATCTAGTACACAACACCTCCTAGTGACTCAAACTTACGCATGTTTAGGTTTGTGGTGCAAAACTCCTGAAAAAGATATAAAGTTACGCACTAGTCGGATTGTGGTGCACAACTCTGAAATAAGGTACGAAGTTACATAAGTGTGGGTGTGTGGTGCACAACTCCAAAAGGTGGTATGAAGCTATGCACGTTGGGGCTTGTGGGGCACAATTTCAAAATTCAGTACTATGTCTTGCACGTGTGGGCTTGTACTACATTACTCCTTCAATTGACCCAAGTGGGATTGTGGTGTACAACTCCTAAAAATGGTTTTAAGTTTTGCACGTTGGGGCTTGTGGTGCACATTTTCAAAATTTGGTACAAAGTGTTGCTAATGTGGGTTTGTAGGGCAAAACTCCTTCAAACTACCCAAAGTTATGAACGTTTGGGCCTGTGTTACACCACTCCTTAAAATGGTTCAAAGTTACAAACAAGTGGGATTTTGGTGCACAACTATGAAATAAGGAACAAACTTCTTAGCCACTTTTGCAAATGGCCCAACTGAATCTATTATTGAACCTAATGTGTTCCCATCTATGCTTAGAGAGCTGATTAGAATGGACATAAATCAATGTACATATACTCGTTTGTAGTGCTCCTTTTGTTTTAATATAAGAATTTATTTGTCCAAAAAAAAAAAATTTACACAAATGTGGGCTTGTGGGGCACAATTTCAAAATTTGGTACAAAGTTTTGCACGTGTGGGCTTTTAGCTCTCATTTCCTTCAAGTGCTCCAAAGATATGCGCGTTTGGGCTTGCAGTGCACTACTCCAAAAAATGGTACAGTGTTACGCACGAGTGGCACTATGGTGCAGAACCCTGAAATAAGGTAAGATGTTACGTTAGTATGGGCTTTTGGTACCCAATTGTGGAAAATGTGATGGAGTTATGCACATTGGGGATTGTGGTCCACAATTTCAAAATTCGGTTCAAAAGTTTACACGTGTGGGCTTGTAGTGGATAACACTTTCGATTGACCCAAAGTTATGAATGATTGGGCTTATGCTGCACAACTCCTAAAAATGGTACAAAGTTACACACCATTGGGATTATGGTGCACAACTCTGAAATAAGGTACAAATATATGCAAGTGTGGACTTGTGTTGCACAATTCCTAGAAATGGTATAGAGTTATGCACGTTTGGTTCTCGAGGTACACAATTTCAAAATTCGGTAGAAAGTTTTGCACATGTGGGCTTCTAGTACACCACTCCTCCAAGTGATCCAAAGTTACGCACGTTGGGGTTTATGCTGCACAATTTCAAATTTTGGTACAAAGTCTTGATTGTTTGGGGAACAATTTGAAAATTTCGTAGAAAGTTTGGCAATTATGGGGTTGTAATTCTCAATTCCTTCAACTGCTCCAAAGTTATGCATGTTTGCGCTTGCGGTGCACAACTCCTGAAAATGGTACCATGTTATGCACGAGTGGCGTTGTGGTGCAAAACCCTAAAATAAGTTATAAAGTTTCACAAGTGTGGGCATGTAGTACACAACTGTGGAAAATGATACAGAGTTATGCACATTATGGATTGTGGTCCACAATTTCAAAATTCCGTACAAAATTTTACACATGTGGGCTTGTAGTGCATAACACTTTCAATTGACCCAAAGTTATGCTTGTTTGGGTTTGTGTAGAACAACTCCTAAAAATGGTACAACCTTACACACCAGGGGGATTATGGTGCACAACTTTGAAATAAGGTACGAATATACGCAGGTGTGGACTTGTGCACAATTCCTAGAAATGGTAAGGAGTTATGCACGTTCGGGGCTTATGGTAAAAAATTTCAAAATTCGGTTGAAAGTTTTGCACATGTGGGCTTCTAGTGTACCACTCCCCTAAGTGATCAAGTAACGCATGTTTGGACTTGTGGTGCACAACTCCAAAAAATGGTTTAAAGTTGCACACAAGTGTGACTATGGTGCACAACTCTAAAAATCAAGTACGAAATAATGAAAGTGCGTGCTTGTGGTGTCCAATTACTAAAAATGGTATAGAATTAGGGCTTGTAGCATACAAATTAAAAATTCGGTACAAAGTTTTATTGAAGTGTGCTTTTAGTACACAACCCCTCCAAGTGACCCAAACTTACGCATGTTTAGGTTTGTGGTGGACAACTCCTAAAAAAGGAAGAAAGTTACGCACTAGTAGGATTGTGGTGTACAACTCTAAAATAAGGTATGAAGTTAGATGAGTGTGGGCATGTGGTGCACAACTCCAAAAATTGGTACGAAGCTATGCATGTAGGGGCTTATGGGGCACAACTTCAAAATTCAGTACTAAGTTTTGCACGTGTGGGCTTGTACTACACAACTCCTTTAATTGACCCAAGTGGGATTACGGTGTACAACTCCTAAAAATGGTATGAAGTTTTGCATGTTGGAGCTTGTGGTGCACATTTTCAAAATTTGGTACGATGTGTTGCTCGTGTGGGCTTATAGTGCAGAACTCCTTCAAATTACCCAAAGTTATGAACGTTTGGGCCTATAGTGCACCACTCCTAACAATGGTTCAAATTTACGAATAAGTGGGATTTTGGTGCACAACTATGAAATAAGGAATGAATTTACATAAGTGTCGGCTTGTGGGGCACAATTTCAAAATTTGGTTGAAAATTATGAACGTTTGAGCTTGTGGTGCACAACTCCTTAAAATGGTACAAAATTCTGCACAAGTGTGATTGTGGTGCACAACTCTAAAATAAGGTATGAAATAATGGAAGTGTGTGCTTGTGATGTACAATTTGGAAAAATGGTATGGTACAATTTAAAAATTCAATACAAAGTTTTGTTGAAGTGGGCTTCTAGTAGACAACACCTCCAAGTGATCCAAACTTACGCATGTTTAGGTTTGCAGTGCACAACTCCTAAAAAGTATAAAGTTATGCACTAGTCAGATTGTGGTGCACAATTCCAAAAAGTGGTACGAAGCTATGCACGTTGGGGCCTATCAGGCACAATTTCATAATTTAGTACAAAATTTTACATGTGTGGGCTTGTACTACATAACTCCTTCAAAAGTCCCAAGTGGGATTATGGTGTACAACTCTTAAAAATGTTACGAAATTATGCACGCTGGGGCTTGTGGTGCACAGTTTCAAAATTTGGTACAAAATGTTGCTCGTGTGGGCTTGTAGTGTAGAATTCCTTCAAATTACCTAATGTTATGAACGGTTGGGCTTGTGGTGCGCCACTCTTAAAAATGGAACAACTTTGAACAAAGGAATGAATTTTACATAAGTGTGGGCTTGTGGGGCACAATTTCAAATTTTAGTTGAAAGTTTTGCATGTGTGGGCGTTTTGTTTTCAATTCCTTTAAGTGCTCCAAATATATTGGAGTTTGGGCTTGTGGTGCACAACTCCAAAAAATGGTACATTGTTAAGCACGAGTGGCACTGTCGTGCACAGCCCTGAAATAAGGTAAGAAGTTACACGTGTGGGCTTGTAGTGCATAACACTTTCAATTGACCCGAAGTTATGCATGTCTGGGCTTATGTCGCACAACTCCTAAAAGTGGTACAAAGTTACACACTAGGGGGATTATGGTGCATAACTCTAAAAATATTGTACGAATATAGGCAACTGTGGACTTTTGTTGCACAATTCCTAGAAATGGTACGGAGTTATGCACATTAGGGGCATGTGGTACACAATTTCAAAAGTTGGTATAAAGTTTTGCACATGTGGGCTTCTAGTGCACCACTCCTCCAAGTGATCCAAAGTTATGCACGTTTAGGCTTGTGGTGCTCAACTCCTAAAATGGCACCAAGTTACGCACAAGTGTGATTGTGGTGCACAACTATAAAATCAGGTACGGAATAATGGAAGTGTGTGCTTGCGGTGTACAATTACTAAAAAATGTATGGAGTTATGCACATTGGGGATTGTGGTCCACAATTTAAAAATTCGGTAGAAAATTTTACACGTGTGGGCTAGTAGTGCATAACGCTTTCAATTGACCCAAAGTTATGCATGTTTGGGCTTGTGCTGCACAACTCCAAAAAATGGTACAAAGTTACACACCCAGGGGTTTATGGTGCACAACTCTAAACTATGGAATGAATATATATAAGTGTGGACTTGTGTTGCACAATTCCTAGAAATGGTACAGAGTTATGCACATTGGGAGCTTGTGGTACAAAATTTCAAAATTCTGTACAAAGTTTTGCATATGTGGGCTCTAGTGCACCACTCCTCCAAGTATTCCAAAGTTATGCACGTGTGGACTTGTGGTGCACAACTCCTAAAATGGTACCAAGTTATGCACAAGTGTGATTGTGGTGCACAACTCTAAAATCAGGTACGAAATACTGGAAGTATATGCGGGTGTACAATTACTAAAAAATGTTCGGAGTTGGCGCTTGTAGCACACAAGGTAAAAATTTAGTACAAACTTTTGTTGTAGTGGGCTTCTAGTACACAACACCTCCAAGTGACCCAAAGTTACGAATGTTTTATATTTGTAGTGCACCACTCCTAAAAAAGGTAGAAAGTTATGCACTAGTGGGATTATGGTGCACAACTGTGAAATTAGGTACAAAGTTATGCAAGCGTGGGCATGTGGTGCACAACTCCAAAAATTGGTATGGAGTTAAGCACGTTGGGGCTTATGGGGCACAATTTCAAAATTCTGTAAAAGTTTTGCACGTGTGGGTATGTACTGCACAACTCCTTTAAGTGATCCAAAGTTATACACGTTTGGGCTTGTGGTCTGCCACTACTAAAAATGCTACAAAGTTACACACAAGTTGGATTATTGTGTACAACGCCTAAATTTGGCACGAAGTTATGCACATTAGGACTTGTGGTGCACAATTGCAAATTTTGGTACAAAGTGTTGCTCATGTGGGCTTGTAGTGGAAAACTCCTTCAAATTACCCAAAGTTATGAACGTTTGGGCCTGTGGTGCACTACTCCTAAAAATGGTACAAAGTTACGAATAAGTGGGATTTTGGTGTAAAACTATGAAATAAGGAACGAATTTACACAAGTGTAGGTTTGTGTGGAACAATTTTGTAAATTTGATAGAAAGTTTTGCAACTGTGGGCTTGTAGTTCTCAATTCCTTCAACTACTCTAAGGTTATGCATGAGTGGCATTGTGGTGCAAAACCCTACAATAAGGTACGAAGTTACGCAAGTGTGGGCTTGTGTACTGTGGAAAATGATACGGAGTTATGCACATTGTGGATTGTGGTCCACAATTTCAAAATTTGGTACAAAATTTAACACGTGGGCTCGTAGTGCATAACACTTTCAATTGACTCAAAGGTATGCACTTTGGGCTTGTGCTGAACAACCTCTAAAAATGGTACAATGTTACACACCTAGGGGATTATGGTGCACAACTCTGAAATAAGGTACGAATATACGAAACCATTAACTTGTGTTGCACAATTCCTAGAAATGATACGGAGTTATGAACGTTGGGGGCTTGTGGTACATAATTTCAAAATTTGGTAGAAAATTTTGCCCATATGGGCTTCTAGTGCACCACTCCTCCAAGTGATCCAAAGTTACGCACGTTTGGGCTTGTGGTGCACAACTCCTAAATATGGTACAAAGTTACACACAAGCGTGATTGTGGTGCACAACTCTAAAATCAAGTTTGAAATAATGGAAGTGTGTGCTTGTGGTGTACTATTACTAAAAATCGTATGGAGTTGGGCCTTGCAGTGCATAATTTAAAATTTCGGTACGAAGTTTTGTTGAAGTGGATTTCTAGTTCACAACACCTCCAAGTGACCCAAACTTACGCATGTTTAGGTTCGTGGTGCACAAATCCTAAAAAAGGTATAAAGTTATGCACTAGTGGGATGGTGGTGCACAACTCTGAAATAAGGTACGAAGTTATGCAAACGTGGGCATGTGGTGCACAACTCCAAAAACTGGTTCAAAGCTATGCATGTTGGAGTTGTGGGGCACAATTTCAAAATTCAGTACAAAGTTTTGCACATTTGGTCTTGTACTGCACAACTCCTTCAAGTGACACAAGTGGGATTATGGTGTACAACTCTTAAGAATGGTACGGAGTTATGTACATTGGGGCTTGTGGTGCACAGTTTCAAAATTTGGTACAAACTGTTCCTCGTGTGGGCTTGTAGTGCAAAACTCTTTCAAACTACCCAAAGTTATGAACGTTTGGGCTTGTGGTGTACCACTCCTAAAAATGGTACAAAGTTACAACCAAGTGGGTTTTTGGTGCACAACTACGAAATAATGAAAGAATTTACACAAGTCTAGGCTTTTGGGGCACAATTTCAAATTTTGGTAGAAAGTTTTGCACGTGTGGGATTTTTGTTCTCCATTCCTTCAAGTGCTCCAAAGATATTCGTGTTTGGGGTTGTGGTGCACAACTCCTGAAAATGGTTTGTTGTTAAGCACGAGTGGC
>JAOXJP010113200.1:0-14058 GCA_025762735.1 Platanus orientalis
ACCACCCCCCCCCCCCCCCCCTCCCCCCTCCCCCCCCCCAAAAAAGCAATATTTCAATAAAATCGATTTAAGAAACAACGACCCAGCCTAAAACAAACAGCCACAAAATCAAACCTAATTATCAGCAAATTAAAATTAAACATATATATAGATAACCAAATGCATCGATGGCAACCCAACCCCCCCGCGTTCCCCGCCCAATCAAAAAAGGAAAAACAGAAATTCACGCATGCACCGATTAAAACCCATAGAGAAAATCAGCTAGCTAATCAAAGACCCATTTGGTTTAAGTGGGAAGAAAGAAGAACAGGAACCATCATCCAAAATAACAACAACCCACATACATACTCATAATATTCATCAATCGCCTACAACAGACAACAAGAAATGGAATCGATCACCTTCAAATGCAACCAAAAAAAACTTCAAAAGCCAAGCCCATATTTTATAAATAAATAAAAATAGAATTTAATAAACAAACGTCATAAGATCACAGGAACCCACAAAATATAAACCATATTTAAAAGTTTAACAGAAACGAAATTTAAAAAAAAAAAAAAAAGGAGAATCTACTGGTCATTCCTGCAAGTCAAATGAAGAAATGAACTCACATGGAGCTGGAGCGAAGGGTGGAAGCCATGAAAACCTTATGAGATCTGAGATTGAGCGTGGGAGGGAAGCCAAAGGATGGAAACTTCTGAGATTGAGAAGAGGGGAGAGTGAGTTTCACAGCCATTTCCACTTGGCGTTTTTGCTTCGGTTTCCTCCACAGGAGAGAACGAGAGAGAGCTAGAAAGGCCGCAACACCCAGAGACAGACAACACACAATGACAAAAATAAAAGGTAATCTGAGCCGGACCAGCGAGCCGCTTATAAGAATCACATCACGGAAATGCCTCGTTCTTTTACAAAATTACGTCAGTGCCCTTTTATATGATGCGCAATGCAATATATGTTTTTTTTTTTTTTTTTGGAATTTTTCCCATTCCGTCCATCAAGTTTGGCAAAATTGCCAAATAATAATATGGTATTTTAAATTTTTTGAAAAAACAGGTGTCAAATGTTAAAATATTCCAAAAAGAGTATTCAAAAGGGTAAAATAGTAAAAAAAATTAATCAAGGGAGCTTCTATTACCACCACAGTTTTTTCTAAGTCCACCTCACTTTCCTTCTCTTCTAAGTCCAACTACTTATTTCTAACTCCTCTTCTTGCACTTCCCATCATACCCTTTAGCCAAAATCTCCCTCATACCTCATTCTCCTATGTAAACTCCCTCTCTCACACCACTATTTTTGTTAAGTCCACCTCATTCTCCTTTTCCCCAACCCAACCGTGAGAAACTCTCACACCTCACCTCATTCTCATTCTCCCTCACTCCCTTCCTCCCTTCTTTCAAATTTGAAATTGTTTACACCCAATGCTCTCCTCCTCTCTCCCTATGTTTTAAAACCCATTTATCTCCTTCTCTCTCCTAACATTTTGAAACACATTTCTCTCTTCCTCTCTCCTTACGTTTTGAAACCTATTTTTCTCTTCCTCTCTTCTTATGTTTTGACATGGCTCATGGACGATAAAGAAACGGTAGGAGAGCAAAGCCGACGATAAGCCATGGTATGTATGTGTTTGTGTATTTGTTTTTTTGAAATTTTTTTTCTAAATCATTTTTTTTTTATGCAGAGCTCTTATTCGGCATGACCAGTCCATGTAGGATTGGCCTGTTCGAGCAGGCATGCTAGACTAGCTTGGCCGAATAAGCCAATCCCACTTAAATTGGTGATGTCGAACATGAAAAAAAAAATTTAATAATTATTTTTAAAAATATATATTTTAAATAATATAAAGATAAATTTAAATACTATAAAAAAATATTTTGTATAAAATTAAATAATTTTTACTAAAAATATAATTTTGAAAATACTTAATTAATTTTATTTTAATTTGTTTGATTAAAATAATTTAAAAATTAAGTAAATACTATAAAATTTATTATAAAATTAAGTAAATACTTTAAATACTATAAAAAATTATTTTGTATAAAATTAAATATTTTCTACTAAAAAATAATTTTAAAAATACTTAATTAGTTTTATTTTAATCTATTTGATTAAAATACTTTAAAATTAAGTAAATACTTTAAAAATAATTTAAATACTATAAAATTAATTAAATAATTTTAAAAAATATATTTTTTATAAAATTAAAATTATTTGAAAATACTTAATTAATTTTAGTTTAATTTGTTTAAGCATTCATTGTATAAAAATTTAATTTAATGTTTAGAAAACTTATTTTATTTGTAAAATATTTCATTATTGTGCACGTTTAACACAATATGACATGTGATAGACTTGGTAACTATTGCATCTGCTCACCAACGTCAGGTTAAGGAGAGGGTCGGTCAGGCTGGAGACTCCTATACGGCATCAACCAATGGCTTGTACTCAGAGCCTGCTACCGAGGAGTATGTTAGAGAGGAGTTAGAGCATGCTGCTGAGGCGCCTGAGGATTTTGGAGAGGCGCCTTAGGATGCTAGAGTCCCCAGAGCACCTATGAACCCGACACTTGTCACTAGCTATGCCACACACGTGGCTGCATCTATATGGTAGCATAAGGTAATGCTTTTAAGATTTAAAAATTTCACTTATTAATACCAGGTGTACTAATAGTATTTGTTTCAATTACAGGAGCACCGCTTACTGAAGTACATTAGCCATGGGTTGAAAGTAGAGGAGTGGGTATTCGAGCGTCTAGATTTGGAGACTAGGATATGACAAGGCTATATTGAATGCTCTGGACTATTCCCATTGGTTCATAGTTCCTATTGGGCAGTGAACCGTGTTGTTATATCTACATTCGTCGAGAGATGGTACCCTGAGATGAACACTTTCCATATGCCGTTCAGGGAGATGACTATCATGCTCAATGATGTGAGCACGCTACTTTCTATTCTTGCAGTTGGGAATACGGTCTCCTCTGACCTACTGGTGCATGAGGCACATACATTGGTAACCCATGCACTTGGAGTGATAGAGGAGGAGGCCACAGAGGAGCTTGAATTTGCATGTGGTCAGTTAGTTAGGTTGGAGTGCCTACGAAGTAAATTATTGGGGAGGGTGGGTGACCACTGTGGCCATGAGGCGATTAGATGCTCCGTTAAGGCATATTTGCTTTATTTGATTGGGTGCACGCTGTTTGTGGATAAAACATCGACTATGGTGTCGATCAGTTATCTACAGTGCCTAGAGAATCTTGATAGGGTTCAAACCTACGTGTGGGGAGTCATTGCTTTAACATTTTTATATTGGTAGTTAGGAGTTGCCAGTAGGTCGGAGGCACGACAGATCGCTGCTACCTTACGTTGATGGAGGGGTGGATATACAAGCACTTTCCCCTCATTGTTCCACACTGGAACATACATTATTAGCCCAGGCAGCCACACATCCACCGTTAATTGCCACACAGGGAGACGGGTTGTCTTATAGACAATAGGTTAGTGCTCTAGGAGTTCATTGATGTATGGGGCCCCCATCAGGTATTGTGTTTATTTTTTATATATTGTAGTATAGTTCAGTACTATTATCATTTTCCTAGAATTATCTTTTATATGTCTGACGTATATTTTAACTTGTGCAGGTTATATGGACACCGTACGACGATTTCAGGTAGTATCACCCGCTGCATAAGGTTGCGTACTACCATGGCATGCTTAAATGCCTTGATGTCGTGGAGCCTTACTATTTGATGCGGGTCTTGAGGCAATTTGGGCCACAATAAATCATTCCATCTACCCCACTGGCCTTGAGACAACCAATACGTAGAGCCTCTACATTGTTATATCGGCCCACTTATATTTTTTATGATGAGGTGTAGACGGTGTGGCAGAGCCACATACTCTCTGATAAGCATCAGTCCATGCAGTCACCTTATCCCGACGATTATGTGCCCGACTACATGGATTGGTATGCATGTGTATCACATCGACACGTGCAACATCCAGACGACAGATTACAAGGAGCACCACAGTCACAATTGACAGACTAGGTATATCATTTCAACACTCGTATTTATCATTTTAGTTAGTTTTTGTTATTACAACTTATATTTATTTGTACTTATTTTAGCGTATTAAGTGGGCCAAAACTTTATTGAGACTGGTTGTGCATGGTTCAACACGTAGGTACAATCATTTGTTGTCTACGGTTACACGGGTATGGGATATCCTGACCTGTCATGCTGGCGAGTCTGTTGAGGCGATGACATCTACGCTTACATACAAACGACAACAGAGGCAGACCACGGAGACAAGGACATAGTTTTTTTCCTTTATATTTAATGAGTTGTATATGTACTTTATAGGTGATGAGACCCCTAATACATTGTTTTGTTCGAGGATGACTCTACTTATATAAATCATAGTTTTGTTTCTTTGCATTTCTTATTTACTTGTTATTATGATTACATTTTTATACTTTAAAATACGCACTAAAATATCAAAATCGCTTAATGAAAAAATAAAATAACATGACTGTGTATGGGGATGAGACCCTTAAAAAATAAAAGATCGCAACCGTAGGCATATATCATTTTCAAGTATATTAATAATAGTGTGTGAGTTGGTGATGGTGCATATGGAGTTTTGAAGTATAAAAATTGAAATAATATTAACATTAATCACCAAAGGAATGCGTTTCTACAAAGGGTTAATAACTATTGATTATATGTATAAGTCATTAATACAAAATTACATAATCAATACACTATGCATGATACATCTTAGCTATCTTTCGGCTTAGTCAATCATCAGTTAAATCCAACATCTCATGTGTTGCTACATCTCCGCTAACTATATGTTGGAATTCTTCAATTTGTGGTTCGTATAAATGTAATGCCCATCCTAATGCATTATCAGTCTATTATCTATGCCAATATGTCGTGA
This sequence comes from Platanus orientalis, assembly GCA_025762735.1. NCBI lineage: Eukaryota > Viridiplantae > Streptophyta > Magnoliopsida > Proteales > Platanaceae > Platanus > Platanus orientalis. The sequence goes on from JAOXJP010113200.1 coordinate 4,938, forward strand.
TAGATGAGATAAGATGACCCGATAGGAGGAAGACCTACACGTATAACAAACAATGAAGTTAAATATTGTTGAACATGATTGACTGCAATAACACATTGCAACTTATATTTACCTATACAAAGTGGTTGTTGTTCATGAAGTCAATAGCAAGTTCCTTCTGGGTAGCAGTGGGTATAGGGTCTGATCGGAGTGGTAGGAATGTCAGACACTTTTGCGCACTCAAAAGGTATAATACAACATGGTAATAAGAGGCTATCAGGTGGTCACATTTTGGCATGGTCATCCAATACTCGTATGATGCACCTTTCATAAAGTACGTAATAAAACGCCTAATCTCATTCACTACTACAAACCCACCAAAAATTGGTTTATAATACTGTCCGTGACTATCCAGTTCCTATAACAAGCCATTCTGGACTTATGACCAACTATCTTTTCCCATGCCTAACAAGGCAACAATTGCCTGAAACCCATAATTTTTATCGGCTTGTACATCTACAATATGGTGAATGAATAGACGCATGCCATCTGAAAAGTGCCTGCTATAAGTATCATATGATGAGAATCAAATTGAAGACTAACAAATGACCTATGATAGAAGGGATAATGCATCAGCAACAATGGTATAAAAAATCAACTTCACTTACACAGTAACAAACCTATTAATTACCTTATCTTTTGCTCTCCTCTGTCGAGTTGGTTTCACCAATTGTAGAGGGTTGACATCCATTATACCTGTGACAGACGGGAAGTAGCTATCATACACCGATTGTACTCTCTTAAATGTAGATGGCTCACGTCGGGTAGATTTATCCATCTTTCCAAGTGGCCTATCTCGCATTATTGATTTGATCTTTGGTTCCTCTACATGTGTACTCTCTGGATTTACCAACATCCTCAATTTCCTAAGCAGTTGGGCCTTGCTTGACTTGCCAGCTTATTCGTAGGCTTGCTTTAACATATCAAATTTCTCGATATGAAAATCATCCTCACTTGAATGGTTCTAGTTCAAGGTGGGTTACATGTCAAGCTTGTACCAATGAGGATAAAAAGAATCAAGTGGGTTCGGATGCCCCTACTTACTATAGTTAGCAATTTTGTGGGCATATGACAAGCCGTGGGTGCATCTAAGTTGACATCCACATGTACCAGGGTCAATCCCAATAAAACTAACCCACTTTGTCTCATTAAGTATTTTCTCAAGTGCAGTGATGGAGACATTCCCACAAAGCTCCCTGAATATGGACGGCTTGAAACTGTGTTGGATGACCATCTTTGATTTCTCGAATGATGCCTTGATTGTTGTATGTTGTAACAGGAGCATGTTACGTATGTTCGACTAAGAGGACTTGAAATTTCCTTAACTAGATCTCAGTTGCTTCATTAACTTGACATGAACACTCTTCACCTTATAAGAAGCATGATGAATAACTAGTTAAGTACCAACCAATGAGGAATAATGGTAAGTAGAAAAAAAAATAAAAAATAACCTTATCTATTCATCGTTGTGGCCCTCAGATACATAGCTCGGTTTGTCCAGGCAGCAACAAACTTATCCCTATAGGTATCCAACCAACTCCTCATATAGTCAAGTGCGTCTGGATACGCATTGAATTGCTTCTCCAATACTGCTATGTGGTTGTGGTAATCCTCTTCTCTTGGTGATAGAACCAATAAATTTTAGTAAGTTATAAAGAAATTCCACACCTCTTTTATCAAAAATAAATTCTTACACTTTGTAAGCACATTCTTATTGATGTTCCACCTACACAATAGATGTGTGGCAGTGTAAAACACTCATGAGATAACATTCATTTGGCCAAGTCCTTATCTATCACAATGACGTGAGGTAAAACATTATCATCCATAATACCACGCAAGACATCTAGGGCCCAATTGAAGTTCTTCTTCCTCTCATGTTGTAGAAACACAAACACCATGGAGAAGGTCATGTTAGTAGATGTCAGCCTAACGATTTCTAGGAGGGGCATATGATATTTATTGGTTTTATATGTGCAATCCATGAGCAACACATATGAGAATGCATGTAATAAATCCAAACTGGTTGGGTGTGCCCAATATAAATCGGTGACAACCTCACTATCCTTATTAGTACGGTGCCACTCGATATACTGATGCTTAGCCAACAGTGCTAATAATTACTGCATCTGCGATCTCCCACCCTTTTCTTTCAGCTTATATTTGTACCGTGCATTATAGACTACCTTCATTATAGTTGTATTGAGGGGATTTTTTTCCTTTATAGTGACCAAAATGTTCGCATGTTACTCTTAGAAATGTCCTTTAATAACGAGTGCTCCTCTTCGGATAATTTACTAACATAGGAGTGACCCTCTAGATGATATACAGTCGGGTGGTTATGCACGTCCCATACAACTTCCAACATCTAGTCATTATCAATGAAAAACTTCTTGCCCTCAAATTAGAATGAACATTCGCATTTTTTTGTACCCGTCCCCCTAACATTCGCATCCACATGGATGTTTTTAGACCTCTTGTCTTCTCTGTACTATCCACTCCTCTCACATCCGAGGGTTAGACTTATTTTTCTCATAACACCAACTGAATATGAGTTTAAAATGATAATCACAAATTCATTATTCTTTACAGCATCTATTGCCCACTTAATTAAGGTCGCTCGACTAGTGAATATCTGTAAAAGAGAAAAAGAACGTAACAATCAATTGATCCACTTACTATGAATTGATTTTTAGTGTATACTAAGAATTAATTTTTACCTCGTATGTGACGAACTTATAACTGTAATCTACGACCATTTTATCATAAGTCTGGCTACACTGGGTGGGCTGCAATCACAAAATTTAATATTTAGCATGTAAAATATTTATTAATAGGCAATTTTTTTAAAAAAATATAATTTTATTTATTTTTATCATTTTTGTTGTGTTTGGAAACACTAGGCTAAGCAACCCTTCTGGTGCTTAGCTAGATAAACCGAGTAGCCTTTGTGGTGCTTGGCCAGACAAATCGAGCAGAAGAAGCACATAAGCTTTAAAAAAATGGCTTCCTTTTGTTCTGGTTCACTTCCATTGTACTCCATTACTTTACTTCTTTCTTGTAAATGCTAAGACATTGAAAATGAGGTATTAGGAGGAAGGATTTGTGAAGAATATCTAGAAGAAATGGAGGTGTGTTGGGAGAGAAAGAAGTGAATGAAGCATAATGTTGGTTTTTGAGGGAGAAAGTGAGGTGGACTTAGAAATTAGTTTTCATTTTTTTTATGTTTTAAAAAGTTGACTTCATACATTAGGGTATTTTGGAAAAGGAAAAAAATGAAGTTTTAAGTGAGGTAGACTTAGAAAAAGTGTGGTGGTAATAAAAGCTCTCATTGTAAACCAATAATAGCTCTCTGTGTAGTACCATATAGTACCCAATAGTGTTAAATAGTACCCGTTAATAGTACCAAATATTGTCAAACAGTGCCAAAATAGTACCCTGTCAACAGTATCGAACAGTGTCCAACAGTAGAATCCAAATAATTCTCAAATCCTCTTGTTTCCTCTCGAGACTTTTAGATTTAAAATTTTTTTAAATCCAAAATATGTCGGTCCTCTAAACAAAAGCCACATGCCCTATTCAAAAATCTTTTGGATTCTAAATTAATTCAAATTCGAGACATTCTTTGCTTATGAAAAATCAAATATCTGTCATTAGGCAGAGACAAATTTACCTAAATCATCCCTCCACCCACTTCATCTTTCACTCATCTTTAATCACTCATTCCTATATTTCAACTGCATCCACCTTCACCTTTTTTGACCACCCTATCCCTTGAACCACCTACCTGACAGCCCGATCCGGTGTTTCTGGTATTAGAGCCACATTGTCATTGTTAGTCTCCGGTCAATGTATAAAAGTTATTTTTTAAAGTCTGTAATTTTATGTCAAAGTTTATGTTGTCAAGTCTATAATTTTTAAGCAAATATTTATATAATTATAAGTTTTCAAATTTTCGTTTGTTAATATACAAGTTTCTCTTCTAATTTTTATGTGCACTTTACTTTCACAAAATTCACACATCATAATGAATAGCTCTAGTAAAACTCGACTATAAGGAAACTTATAGTGTCTCGCCTGTAGTACCCCTGTGGTCCATGCTCATCTTTTACTTTACTTCTTTAATTTATATTTAGTTTTATGCTTATTTCTTGTATGTTTTGTAAATCATTTGTATTTTAAAACTAAAACAATCTACCCAAAACCAATAATCTAGATTCAAGGCTTCCTAGTGGCATAGTAAGACCTACAGATGAGACTGTAAGACGGGAAGATGAAGGGACCCATCTTACTCATTTTTGAACCCTAAGCTACCCTACAAAAATAAATAAATAAAATATAAACAACAACAAGACCAAGAACTACAACAACAACAATAAAAAAGTGAGTGGGACAGATCTTCTACACAGGAAGCACCATTCACCCCTTTATAGGAAGTGTGGACCTGTGTGGGTGCTACACCCCTTATGAAGGGGCGAACGATGCTCCTAGAGCAGAGGATTTTCTCGTTAAAAAATAAGGCTTTGGAGAAATGTTACAAAGCCCTAAAAAATTAAGACTTTTTCAAATGGGAAAGGATGTTCTATTAAGGATTGGTGTCCAAGACAACATAGGACGTCATAAAAAATAAAATGGGTGGATAATGCTTTTTTTGAATATGAAAAATGCATTTTATGTTAGAAATATGTGTCTTGACAAATTCATTCACATTTAATATATGCATGATTAATTAATTAATTATTTACTAATACCTTTTTATTATTTCATCACATATATTTGTTTCTTAATATAGGTAATTATTTCATCTCATGAGATGAGATACGTAGCCAACAAGTAACATAGTAGGATGTCAGACACATTGGAATGTGTGAAGAGATTTGATAATTTAATTCTTGTAGACCTAAAAATTTACAGTTAAAGGTGATGTTGGACACATCACTTATAGGGCTGCTACATATAGAATTGTCATATGATGGAGTGATGTAATCTCAGTTACTAGGGTGAAACTCTAAGCTTGCATATGGGTGCATTATAGAAATACATTAAAGGGATCCATTATGAACACACTTGGTAAAACATCATTGTTAGATAAGTGTAGTTCATGTTTACAAACTCATGGTTGGCAACTGAAAACCCTAAAAACAAAGAGAAAAAGAACAAGAACAAGAAGAAAAGTTTCCTGGTTGAATAAAATACATTTAGGGATGTGTACAATTCCTAGGAATGAAGACTTATCAGACAACTAAGAACCCTAAAGACTGTTGATTTAGGACGGAGATCATATTGGCCGCCGGCAGTAAACCAGTGGTTACAAAAATTGGTGGCTCATCTAGTAGGGGCTGTTATTTACGAAGTGGTGGTGTAGGTGCAGGCAATTTTTTTGGAGAACGGATTGGAGTTAGTGGGGTGGTGGGTGATTCAAACCCTAATGAAGAGGTGGATGGAGATGGGATTCTTGCTGCTAGAGGGTCCTTGATCCACACGGTTGTTCATGGATCGGGAGGGAAGAAACATGTTGGGGAGCCTTTAAGATCTGAGAAGGTTTTACCCTCTTCGCATGGAAAGGAGGATCTGGTTGCTGCTGATAGGACCGAATCAGTTACTTTTGATGATGATTGTGATCATTTGGAGGGCGTGAGATCTTCTCATGGAGATCTTCTTGAGGGGATGAAGATCCTTGTGATCCAGATGTTGATGAAGGTGTTGTTGTTAGATCGGGTGAGGGAGGAAGTGTATTTCATATAGTAAATCCTAGATTTGTTAATGTTGAAGAGAATACAAATATTATAGGGGATGATAACCTTCGTGATCTTGTTGTTGATGATGGAGTTGCTGTTAGAGCGTGTGTTAAAGGAAGTTCATGTCATGTAGGAAACCCTAAATCTACAAATGTTGAAGAGATCACAAATAACATGGGGAAGGATCGTATGTTAGATAAGAATGGATCCCAAGACATTACAATGGATAATAATGGTTCGATGATATTGTCTAAAATGGAGCTGATTCGTTTAGTCAGGGAGTTCGATGCGACTCGAAAGGCTAATCACAATCTTGAGTGCTCTACCATCAATAGAATTCGTCATCTTGTTATGGATGGAAGTGGCAAAGTCATGGGTCAAGAGAATGCTCATATGCATTAAGGAATAGTGGATAAGACTGGAGTAACTGGGGCTGGCCAACCAAAGGTGCAACCTTCGGGTTCTTGGAGATCATTGTTTGGAAACGCGGAGAGGCATGATGTTGATCTAAAATTATCCTATCATGAACTGTCATTATTGGATGAGGAAGTCGTTGCTGTTTGTCCTCAACCTATTATTAGTAGGGAAGTGCTATGGTGGAGTAATACTGTTGTTGGAAATTTTTTAGGGCGATGACCAAGCTACTCTTATATCAAATCAATGGTGGACAAAGTCTGAAAGTTGAAGGGGAGTGTGGATATAACTCTGTTAGATAATGGAATTTTTGTGTTCAAATTCAGTTGTGGAGAGGACAAGCAGGCAATCTTGAAGGGGGCCCATGGAATTTCGGAAGGGTTTTGATGATTGTCAGGAGCTAGGACCCGTCAATTGAATTGAAGAAAGCTTTTCTCGACAAAATTCCTATTTGGATTACGTTACCCCATCTCCCATTTCAATTTTGGTCTTCAGAAGCCTTGGGAATTATTGGGAGCATGGTGGGAAAACCTATTTGCATGAACAAATTTACTATGAAAAATGAGAGACTTTTGTATGCCCGTATATATGTGGAAGTTGATGCTGCACAACCACTGAAGGACCATGTCAAAATAGTCTGTGAGGAAGGCAAGATAATGAAACAAAAAGTGTTGTATGATTGGCAGCCTCAACGCTGTGATCTGTGCTTGTGTTTTGGCCATACCAACTCCCAGTGCCCTAAACATCCAAAAATAATACAAGTATGGCGTGTTAAAGAGAAAAAAGGTGAACATGCTACTGTTGAGAAAGATGATGCTGCATCTATTTTTGTTGAAAACATAATGCAAATTTTGGAGGTGGTGTTCCTGTTACTACTGACATCCATGCTGAAAATTTGACCAAAAATCAATTTCAAATTATTGCGAATATGGGAGATATGGACAACTTATGCAATGGTGAAGAAGATAATTTTGCTGAAGACCTGGGCGACATTGGGGGAGAGGAAGGAACTGCTGCTGTTACAGCTGTTGTTGAAAATGTTGAGGCTGATGTTGCTGTTGCTGTTGTTGGTGTTAATGCTAATCGTAATCCTTCTGCTGGAAATGATACTACTGTTGGTGATAAGGTTGATTGTCCTACTATTGCTGGGAATGGTACTGCTGATGGTAACAATGCTGTTAATATCAGTGTCAATGCTGCTGGACCGAGTCATGATGCTGATAACTCTTGCACTCCAATCAGCTTTGAGGGTATAATTGCTGCTCTACAGAATTCTACAAGTCAGTGTGGAAGAAATAAGAACAAGCGAGGTAAGAATGTGGTGAAGGGCTTGGAAAGGCCCGAGAATTTATTAAACCCCTCTAGTACGTGATGGTTAATTTATTCACATGGAATGTGAGGGGCCTTAATAGTTCTATCAAATAGAGAGAGGTGCAAAATTTGTTGAAAGTTCACAAACTAAATATTTGTTTTCTATTGGAGGTTAAAGTGAAGCAAAGCAAAATGGAAAAAATCAAGAAAAGATCATTCAGGGATTGGAGTATTGAGGATAGCTATGATGAACAGGACAAGGGAAGAATTTGGGTGCTATATAATGCTGCTGTTGTTTGGGTTTGGGTGCTACAAAAATCTGAACAAATGATTACATGCTTGTGCAACATGCTAAACAACAACTTAGAATTTTTGTGCTCAGCTGTCTATGCACAGAATTCTCAAGTTGTTCGTAGTAATTTATGGAATGAGTTCGAACAATTTAGAGGGGTTGATTTACCTTGGCTGGCTGCTGGAGACTTCAATTGTATACGTTATGCTCATGAAAAAATTGGTGGTGATTGCCCTGATTTCTCTACTCTGTTTGATTTTAATAAGTGGTGGGGACATAAATTCACTTGGTGAAATAAGCAGATTGGCCCTGGAAAAATTGAATGTAAATTGGACAGAGTCTTGGTGAATTATTCATGGCTGTTGATGTTTTCATTTTCTGAGTCCAACTTCTTGCTGCGGGTATATCCGACCACTCTCTCAGTATCACTACTGTTGGGAGGACTCAAGGAGGTAAGCCTAAACCATTTAAATTCTTTGACATGTGGGTTGAACATCTAACTTTTCTTGATGTTGTTAAAGAAGCTTGGGCGATTTTTGTTGATGGTAATCCACTCTTTAGAGTGGTTCAAAAATTAAAAGCAACCAAGGTCAAGCTTAAGGAGTGGAACAGAGTTGTATTTGGCATGATTGCTCCGCAATTAAAGCAGACCAGGGAGGAATTATACAAGATTCAAGAAGCCCGTAGGGTTAAGTTGTCCATGGTTTCGAACGGAAGATGCACCATCCCTCAGTTATTTTAAAGATTGATATTAGGAAGGCGTATGATTTAGTATCATGGGAGTTTATTCAGATGACTCTTCAAAAAATGCACTTTCCTGAGAAATTTTATTGGAAGGATAATGGAATGTATCTCTAGTTCTAAATTTTCAGTTCTCATCAATGGGAGTCCAGTGGGGTTTTTTAAGAGCATTAGGGGGCTTTGTTAAGTAGACCCTGTTTCCCCTTATTTATTTTGTCTTGCCATGGAGGTGTTCTCATGTCTACTTGAGAATGAGGTTGAGAGAAGTACCATTTCCCTTATTCCAAAATGTAAATGCATCAACCTTTCTCACCTTATTTTTGCAGATGATCTTATGATTTTCTCTAAGGCAGATGTTCCTTCCCTTAATTCCATTGAAGGTGTGTTGCGGACTTTTTCATCCATCTCGGGCCGTCATGTCAATAGAGACAAGTCTTCTCAAATTTATGCTGGCATTTCTATTCAGGATCGGGATTTATTGCATGGAATCACTAGTTTTTCTCTGGGGCACCTTCTTATGAAGTACTTGGGGGTACCTCTTATCACCTCCAAGCTTACTTATCAGGACCGTGTCTCTATTCTGGAT
>JAOXJP010113211.1:0-14058 GCA_025762735.1 Platanus orientalis
TTCATACGACAAGCCAAAATCTTAGAGATGATTTTATAAGTACTACCCACCAAGCTTATGGGCCTAAAATCTTTGATTGCATTAGCCCCTTCTTTCTTCAGAATAAGAGAGATGAATGTGGCATTACTACCTATATCAAGAAAGGCTTCATTATGAAAGTCTTTCATTGCCATCATCACGTCTTGTTTAATCACATCCCAACAAGTTCTGTAAAATGCCATAGGGAATCCATCCAGACCTGGAGATTTGTCATCCTCAACGCTCCACACAATCTTTTTAACTTCTTCAAAAGGCCTTTCCAACCATTCCCTTTGAGAATCTATCAAAGACTTAAAATTAACCCCATCCAACTTGGGCAATTTAATACCCTAATCTTTATAAAGATCTATTAAAAAAGTCCACCACATGATTCTTCATTCTTAACAAATCCTCCACCATCTCATTATTGATTCTCAATTTGGAAATAAGATTAGAACTTTTCCTAACTGAGGCAATCCGGTGGAAGAATTTCATATTGTTGTATCCCTCTTTTAACTAATGAACCTTAGCCTTTTGTTTCCATTTTATTTCCTCCAAGTCCATAATATTTTTATAATCTATCCCTTAAGCATCGTTCCTCCTGAGATAGACTTCTAGTTTCCTCCAAGATATCCCAATACTTTAGCTCCTCCAACAAACTCCACTTTTTGTTTTCCACACACCCAGAACCTCCTTGTTCCAACATTTCAAACTTTCCCCGAGCATTTTTAACTTAAGCCTCATCTGTTGTCCTAACTTGCTTGTTACACTATAACTAGACCACCATTCCTTCACCATATCCACAAAGCCTGGAAATTTTAACCACATGTTTTCAAATTTGAAAGGTTTTGGATCTGTTTGTTGGCTTGTTAGGATCGAGCAGAACAATAGGATCTTTGAAGACTGCAAGGAACCAGCATTTATTGTCTATTGCAAGGCCAAAGAGCTTGCATGTTTTGGGGGCCTAAATTGTAACTAGTTGGGTGATTACTTGATGGTGAAAACCATCAAGGATTGGGGTTTACTCTTTATATGTAGTTAGCTCTCTATTGTTGTTCTGTTTTGTAGTCTATGGGGATTTCTCATCCCTTTTCTCTCTTTAATGAAATTTTACTTATCAAAAAGAATTCTGACATAGGATGTCCTACATTACTCCACTTCAATCCTAAGGTCAGGCAAATGAAGCAAATATTTTGCAACCCTCAAATATCCTGCCCAAGTTCTTGATGTCAAAATAGTATTCTTCACATCTTAACAAAGGGAAATGAAGATCATGTCCAAAGTAATCCTTGTGGATATTCTAACATCTTGTCTACTTCCACCAAGAATCTATCAAACATTCTTCGTCCCTCAAAGGAATGCATCTTAATTTCATTTCCTGTATCCATAAATCAGAATCAGAGGCAGGTTTAAATGTTAAAGGATCCACTCCTCCACAAATACGGGAAAAAGGTATGCATCTTTCCTAGCCCTGGAACTTCTATGCATGGATGTGTAGCCAATCATTCCAAGTAAATTTGGAGCATCAATTATCTGCGTGCCTCCATGTTAAAATCATCAAGTATTCTTCTTTTTAAAGTGGGTCATATTTTTTTTTTCACGAATAATATCATGAAATGGGTCCCCATGACCAGTGAATAAATACTTGAAAGTTTGTACCATAGTTATTAAATACAAACTGGACATTAACCCATTTTGGGATCCAGCCTCGGGTTGACCATGTTGAAACTCAGTTGTGCCATATATAGAAATTCTCTATAAACCTATATATATGCATAAACACACACACACACACACACACACACACACGCTATATATATATATATGGGCCAAGCCCAAACCAACACAAACTCATGCCCCAAACCGGGCTGGGTTGGGTTAATAAGATATATATATATATATATATATATATATATTGAATTTCCATAAGCATCTAACCCTATAGAATCTGTTTTATCAAAACTTCCCCTCAACTTTTTTTTTTTTGCAACTTTTTCCGATTCTTATAGATTACTTTTACATTTGCTCTCCAATTTCTTCTTCCCATTCATTTTTCTTCTCCTTTTAGGGTTTAGGGCCTTTAATTCTTTGGCTAAGTTACCAAAGTAAAGAAATGTAATCTTCTATTATATATAGCATTTTATATCCAAAAACGTGGTTTAAGGTATTGGCAAAACCCCACTAGGTCAAAAGGGTCACACAATTATTGGGAGGTGCTAGCTTTATCAAGTTTTCTACTGAGATTGGATAGGGCGGCATTGTAACACCCCGCACATGTTTTTGTACACATGTCACACTTGTAATGTACACACATGTTATATATGTTTCGCACACACTTAGAACAATCTAAACGCATATGTATTGGTCTGTAAATTCGCATAACTTTAGACACACTAACGAAAAATATAGAAAGAATCTGTGAACAAACATTATGTCATTAGATAGGCATGGAAGTCTAGAGTTCAACAAAACAAACAACGAGCGAAATGGATCCCAAACGAAAAAAACACAAGCGATTTAGTGAACAAGGGTCAAAATGGAAAAAAAATTGAAAATTTGGGCTCCGGCTTGATTGATTGGGAGGACCCCTAATCAATCGGCCAAGAAGGCCCAATCGATTGGGGGTATGCCCGATTGATCCGATCGATCGGCCAGGAAGCCCGATCCATCGGGCACCCCCCAATCGATCGCCCTGTTTGGGATCGAGTAGGAAAGTGGCGATTTTGCGACTCTCTGACTTTTGGGGGGTTTCTAATTGTTGTGGGACTCTCCTTAGGTCTATAAATTGGATAGGTTTCAACCTAATTTGTTATAGAAACCCTAGATAAGAGATTAAGAGCAAGAGGAAGAGAAAGAAAGAGGAAAAGCTAGGTTTTGGGGATTTTTTGAAGAACGAAAACTTATGAATGATTTTGCACATGAAGAGGTAAGAACATATGTAAACTATGATTTGTTTTTCAATTGTTGGGTTCTTAGATCTCTGTTATTCCATTTTTTAAGGGATTAAAATTGTTTTTTTCCCCAATTTTGAATCATTTTAAGTTTTTAAAAGCTTGTTTTGTAAAGGAAAAAAAAATTTGTTTTACAAAAATACACAAACACCATGTTTTGTTTTGAAACTTTCCTAGGTCTTAAATTGTTTTGATTTCTGTTCTACAAGGTAATCAATCGTTTTGCTTTAAGTTTTAATCCATTTAAAGCTGAATCCATTGTTTTAAAAAGGGGTTTTTTATTTTCAAAAAACACAAGTGATCTCAGTTTTGGTTTTTAATCTCTTAGGATCTTAGAGACAATTTTCTTTTGTTTTGAAAGATCCCTGCATGTTTGTTTTCAGATCTGAATGCTAAATATCTTTAATGATTACTGAAACGATGTTCTATAGTTCGGTGCTTATGTGGATCTAGTATCTCTGATTTAAAGTATTATAAATCTGTTTACTTTCTGCAATTATTTAGTATATGTTTTGTACTACCAATAGATATTGTTTTCTGTTATAAGTCACCTTTTGTCATCAAGAGAGATTCAATAATACCCATCACACCTAGTTTCTGGTGTGAACTATTTGCCTCTTCTCATCGGAGATTAAATGGTGTGCATAGCTCTTCTCACCGGAGATAAAATGGTGCGTCTGGCTTTTCTCACCGGAAATTAAATGGTGTGTCTGGCCTTTTCATCAGAGATTAAATGATGGGTCTGGCCCTTTTCACCGAAGATTAAATTGTGTAACTATTATCTGTATTAGCTTAGACATCTAATTTATATGTTCTGTTATGTTCAATTCAATTCTATTATATGAATCTATTCTTGTATGTTTTGCTTCGTACTGTTTCAGACTATTCACATGTATTTGTTTTGATTGTTTTCCGTTCAATATCTGTTTTACCATTACTATATGCTTAAACTGTTAAGTTCTGTATTTTGTTAAAAGCATGCAACTATTTATTTTGTTTTCTAATTCATGTTAAGTTTTGATCCAATGCTTATTTAGTTTACTGTGTTCTTATTGAATTTGTCAAGCTTATCCCAATTTGACACCACAGATGAGGAAGAGATCGCAGAGTAGCGGTTTTGGTTAGAGATGGACTAGAGATTCAGATGAAGTTATATATTTCAGTTATTTTAGTTTAGAGACATGACATTATTTTCAGTTTAGTTATTTTAATTCAGTTTAATTGAAAGGATGTAATACGTTAGTGGATTTTAGTATTTGGATTGGTTATTTGACTTTCAGTTGATGGTTTAATTTATGTCAAACTATTGATTTATTTTATTAGGAATGTCAGACTATGTTTATGGATTATCTTTCAAGATTATAGAATATGGGATCTTTTATACAGGTCAGACTTATGAGAATGTGAATGGTTAAGTGTTAAATATGCAATTTCGTTACGTATGAATGAAAAAGAAAAGAAAATTTATAGGCTACGTAAGGGATTTAATTGAATGTGATAGTCACAGGCCAAAATTCATGACCCCATTGGTATGGGTTTTGAGGCACGACAGGCATGGTTTAAAGTTTTGTGCGATATGTATCCATATCACAGTATGGGAGCACGATACCCCCTAGTTTTAAATATCGTCATATCCCACAGGTATTGCGTGTATCACATGTATCTTGCGATACTGGTGAGATTTTCAAAGAAATTTTCCTTAAAGGGCATGTGAGACACAATACCCAACAATATCACATATCACATCTCTCTAGCTTGTATCGCAAATTGCTAAATCCACCTAACCCTTTTTTTTTTGCAAAATCTTTGTGGATCTAGCTTCCTAAAGCTAAATTCAAGACTCCACTTAGGGTCCATTTCAGTTTAAAACTTGTACTTGAGCTGGATCAACGAATCGAAGCCGAAACCCGAAATTTTGTCAACTTCGATAAGTGTCATATTTTTGCTAATTTTTTATGTCATGCATATGTGATAGATCTACACATTCATAGAATCAAAAATAATTTTTGGAAATTAAAAAAAAATTTGAAAAAATTAAAGGGCACTGTTTGGTTTGTTTTTTTTATGAGATACTATAGCTCATTATGCACATAATATGTCAATTTGGTACATTTCTTAAATGAAAACATTTTTTGTATTTATATAATTATTAAATAAAAAAATACCGAAAATTTTGAGAAAATAGAAAAAGCACATTAGAACACAATGAAACATACACAGTATGTCTCTTAATTCTACTATATTTTTTGTATTTTTTTAATTTTTCTTACAATTTTATAAAAAAAATTAAAAAAATTACAACGAACAAGTAAAACATTTTGAAACATATTATATATGTTTCTCTATATTCTATTGCGATCTGTTATTTTTTAGGGGATTTAGCTACATTTACTATATTGTATTTGTATTTATAGAATGTCTTTTATTTGCACGATTGCTAATATGCCTCACCAGTCACGCAACCAGGAGGAGGACAAGAAAGAGGATATTGGGTGGTAGCATGGCACAATCATTGGTGGGGATAGATATAAAACAAGATATAATTATTGTGTTAAAGAGATGAAAAGGTAGTGGGATAACCTGGTTGAAACAACATTTAGCCAGTGGGCAACATAAAGGGATATTACGCTCTAAGGGTGTCCCACCCAAAGTTTTGAGATTAATGAGAACTTGGCACAAAAAGAATTAAAAAGAATTAGATAAAAAGACTAGGAGGGAGAGAGAGAAGCCACATTCCATGGTTCACAACAATGCAACTACATGGTCTCTCTTTCAAAATTTGATAAAGTAGGAGGCAAGGTTAGGGCCGAATGTAAAGACACCCACTGTATATGAGTTGATAGGAAAGTATTTGGACCATAAGAAGAAACTCCTTGACCAGTATATAAATTCCTTGAATAAACTATAGTAAGAATATGGGGTGACTATCATGTGTGATGGTTGGACTGCTCCTACGAGATAGACAATCATCAATTTTATAGTTTACTATGATGCTACACCGTGTTTTGAAATTTGTGAAGGCATCTAGTGTTGTTAGGGATGGCAAATACATATGTGACTTATTAATGTATGTCATCAAAGAGGTTGGAAAAAGAAAATGTGATCCAAATAGTTACAGATAAAAATAGCAATTGCAAGAAAGTCAAAAAGAAGATAATGGAAAAATATACCCTATTTTGAACCCCATGTGCAGCCCCTTGCATAGATCTCACGCTTAAGGACATGGAAAACAGGAATGTTGTAAAGAGGGTAGTGAAAGAGGCTAGGACAGTTACTAACTTCATATATAATAATGGGTATGTCCTAGCGATGATGAGAGACAAATGTGGAGGTGATATTATGCGGTCAGGTGTTACACACTTTGCCACCAACTACATAGCATTGTAGAGTATCCTAAACAAGAAGGTTGGCCTAAAGCCATTGTTTTCTTCACCTAACTACCTAAGTGATATAATTACAAGGAAATTACCAGTGTGGTAGGACGTGCATCCGAATCGATCATGTGTAGTCATTCCTTCTGAGATAAATGTCTTATGGTGGTGACCATATTAGAGCCAGTTGTAAGGGTCCTCATGATGGTTGATGGGGACAAGAAACCAACTATGGGATACCTTTATGAATCCATCCGCTTAATGAAAGAAGCAAAAAAGTAGTTGCCCCAACTAATCATGTTGGCTTCATAAAGATCATTAATAATAAATGGACGAAGATGTTTGTCCACCCACTTCATCTGGCTAGTAATTTATTTTATTTTGCTAAAGTTATATTTATTTGATTACTCTCACGCAAATTCTAAAATGTCATGTGTTTCTTTGATTATTAGCATACTACCTTAACCCCCAATACCACTACCGCACGTAATCTTGAAATGGATCCAGAATTGTTGAACGTTGTACGTAATATGGTAGTGAAGTTTAAGCCTAATCCTAAGAAACAAGCAGATGCTCTTTGATGGAGCACAATATAGGATCAAGTGGTCATCGTGAAGGCCTTCCTAAAACAAGAATAAAACTCAAAAGACAATTCTATCATCACTTAAACAAAACCAAAATACCTCCTACATCCCCAACTTTAATACTTAATTAAACTATGAAATAACACAATAAATTCAAATAAAAGACTCTCAAACACAACCAAAACTTATTCATGCGTCTCTTTGTGTTCCTCCATGTGTCTTCATTTGTGGACCCCACCAAAACCATGTGTGAGCCCCACATGTTTCTAATATCCGCATCACTCTTGCAAAGGTAACCGCAATTATGAACTATTTTTTCTACCACTATATAATTTAATTTATTGACTTTTGGGCCTTCTAATTTCATATCAAGTACTTTAGGGATCTATTCAGGCCTTCTAATTTCAGACAGTTGCAACCTGCATATAATTTTATATCATTTTTATAGAAATTTAATGAAGGTTGCAACCAACAATTACTTATACACATTCATTTTTATTTTGCAACTAAATGGTGGGTGTTGCATAGGGCACAAACACCCAATTTGAGAAAGATTGTCATTTGTCTCTTATCTTAGACCGCATCATCCTCCGGCTACGAGAGGAACTAGAGCATCTTCAACCTCATTCACTTAAAAAAAAAATAATAGACCCGGGCATGAAAAATTTTAAAAACTTGTTTTTATCCATTACAACATGCACTTGAGATAGAAGCATGTGGAAAAATTTTAAAATATATATCAAAGAGTACACCGGCCCCATCGACCTTACAATATTTTCTACAAGAGAGAGGGGAACCCACTATAAGAGCGGGTTAAGGAGGTCGGAGAGCCAGTATTGGATGAGCCAAATCAAATGAGATGTAGATGACTTTATGCAGACACAACAGCAGTCTCAGGCCCAACCTTAACCCCCCAACCCCAAGTTGTGGGTAGATTAGTTGATGATGACTGGCTACGTTCTTCTAGCTCAGATGATGGAGATGGTGGTGGTGGAGGAGGTGGTGATGATGATGATGATGATGATGAAGGAGGTGATGGAGGAGGAGATGATGATGATGATGATGAGGGAGATGATGGAGGGGATGGTGGTGCTGGCATGACATATAGGTGGTGGTGGGATGAGTCAGGGTCAAAGGTTGCTTAGCCCACTCATAGGAGATGATAGATATGACCATGCTACATAGGATTTCGACTATGGTTCATGTCCAACTCTAGTGACTTATCAACGAAAGAGGGGTGGGAGTCGGGGGTTGAGCCAAGGGGGAAAGACACATCAGGAGGCGAAGACTAGTTCTTCTCATCACAC
The DNA here is from genome assembly GCA_025762735.1 of Platanus orientalis. Classification (NCBI taxonomy): domain Eukaryota; kingdom Viridiplantae; phylum Streptophyta; class Magnoliopsida; order Proteales; family Platanaceae; genus Platanus; species Platanus orientalis. The sequence goes on from JAOXJP010113211.1 coordinate 8,232, forward strand.
CGCTGACATTTTAGTAGGGTCGTTTGATGGCATGATCCCCAGTAGGGATTCTTTTAGCAAGAAGGCTCGTGCATTGATTCTATCCTTAGCTTTGGTAAGCAACAGCAGTGCATAGTCCCACCCATAGCCAGTTGGCCCAATTCCAATACCACATCCTCATCATCATCATATGACAAGAAGGTTGAGCTCCTCAGGCCCATCAGAGCAGTTGGGGTTCTTCTAGTTCTCATCCTTAGTATGCAGCGCCAAGCTTTCCACGATATAGGATACTTTCGAAGATACTGTTTATGAGAGATATGTTAATGACTATCGGGTATGGCATAGTCCATCTAGTTCATGGCAATGGTATTGCCACTTCTTAGAATATTTGTTTCAAGATCAACAACAGCAGCAACAATATCGTGAGAGGGATAGTCATGATGATTTTCAGCCACCCCGAAACTCTATATAGTATTGATGAGGATTAAGTGGTTGTTGGTTGGAGCTTAGTGGTGGGTTAGGAGTCTTGGCATTCGTATTTCTCTATCTTATTGTATTATATTTCTCCAGTTTCACATTATTGTTTGAATTATACATTTGTGTCATTGATTATGTTTTATGTATGTGGATTTGTAATATTATTGCGCAATGTGTAGTGTTATTTATCAACCTTTAACACTTAAAGTTCTAAACATGTGCCACAATGTGTGTCATGAGGGCACCGGTTTCCAACTATTGATACCTAAGTGTGTAATGGAGTGTAATGGTTTATAAGTGTTTAATGATGCTTATTATTACATTTACTAAAGTTTCATTAAAAAATTTAAAGGTTTACATAGTGCTTCCATAGATTCCATAGGTGACAATGTATGTTATGAGGATGATAGTTCTCCCACCCATCATAGATGGTTGTTTTCTATATGCAATGATTCATAATTGTGTATTAGTGTTTATTCTATCAAATCCTGAAGTTTCATAAAAAACTTCCTGCATTTGATAAACGTTTCCCCTATTTCCTACCATCTCCTGATTTTTTCAGGTGTTTCCCCAAAATACTGTCGATACGTATCGGTACCCCCAAGCCGCGATACAGCGTGCAATACCGATACTTTAAACCTTGCATGGCAATGGTGGGTGAAACTTGAGAGCTATGTTTAAGATTCGAAGATATGGCTGTCGTGCCCCGCAAAAGGTTTCTCTGTGAAGTCCGACTATAATATCATCCGGCTGAGAGCTGAGGTTGCATGCTGTGCTAAAGAGGTTTGGAAAACGAACATGCCTTTGGAAACAAGCTTTCTGTTATGGCTCTTACATTTCAATAAAGTGCTCACCATGGACAACTTGCAAAAGAAAGGATTCCAGTTGGCCACATTGCTGCCTTTGTGAAATCAGCAAGGAATCAACTACTCACCTCTTCCTTCACTATCCATTTGCTAGAGCCCAGTGGGGGGAGTTCCTTCGACGGTTCCAACTTCCTTGGGTTGTGCTGGAATCTTTTCCTTGGATGCTTGAAGCTTGATTCCATGGACCTAAAGGGGCCGGCTCTCTCACCCAAAGGGAAGGTTTTGGGGTCGAGCATCCCCCATGTCATTTGCTGGACCATTTGGACATGGCATAACACTCATATTTTTGAAGATCAAGAAGTTTCTTCAGCCCAGCTGATTGAGAAGGCAATGGCCCTCCCCTACAGATGGGTTTCTCACCTTCCCATGTTCGCTAGTTGGACATTTTCTTCTTTGATTTTTTATTGGGATGCCCTTATCCTCAAGTGTATGGTCAGGAAGGGTAAGTATTGCTTGTTCTTTCATGTTCTCCTAATACAATCTTGCTTTATCGATCAAAAATAAATAAAAATTGGATAGGTAAATTGGGTTTTTCCAGTTCTTTTACAGTCACTTGGTCAATTTGCTGCCCAACCTGTTTAGGGAGTGGGAAACACACCAAATCAACAGTCCAAGCCAGTCCAGCTTGATAACTATAATTTATACATCAAATTTGGTTTTAGCATAGAGGGACTAAATGGGTGCAAAACATACCCAAATATTTACTCAAGTCTGGTTTACCACCAAGCCATACTTCAAAAGATGACATCTTGAATCTTTATAGATCACTCACTCAAGGTGTAGCAACTTATTTGTAAAGCTCCAACCCAAAACTCATAAACTAAGATTGATTGAATTAGTTTATTTCTAGTTATCTCAACCAGAGTTGTCTCCTATTTTGATAAGGGTTATCTGAAAAGGAGAAAAAATGCTAAGCTTACTTCGAGGAAGTTTAGAGTCTAACTCATACAAAGAGTAGGATAAATGGACTCCACTTCTACAGTGCAAATTAAAAAGCAGTTGCAACTGGCAACCACATCTTTAATTTAGTACTTTTGAAGATCCTATAAAAATAAGCCCGACTTACAAGTCAATAAATACCAAAAGAAAGGATCTAAAAAGTTAATTCCAAGATAATAAAACAAAAAAAGAAAAATTGATAAAAATATTAAGTTACAGAAAGAAAAAAAATCGAGGACAATTTTTTAAGGCATATCTTTTAAAGTTATTACACAAACTTAGAATGACTCTTTGTATTTCTCATCAACTTGTAGATAGATTACTTTTCAAATCCTATCAAGAAGAAACGGAACTATTTTAACTGACCACTTTGATGCCATTGCAACAACTGTGTATCAGGATTATCTCAAAAGATCAATGAAAATAGTTTACAGTTTATATTAGGTTAATTCTTTGCTTCTCAATGATGCAGCACAAAGGCTATGAACTTGTTCTTATACCAACTTGATGTAGAACAAAAGGTTGCTCTGATACTAATTTGATGCATGCCGAGACTTACAAGGGTTGGTTAAACCTAGAGGATTCAACCAAGGAAAGGGGGATAGTCCCGGGATGCCACTCAACCAGGGTAAGCACATGTCACTCGACACTACCAATCGCATGTCACTCAACGCGACAAAGCCACATGCTTGATTGATAGGATGAATCACTCAATTCCAAAGCAAGACACACTTGCGAACAATTTTTTGAATTAAATTCAATCTCTGGCATCTTTTCATTTCTTCTTGATATTTATAGGCAATTACAAAACTTGACCAACAAGACTAACAATAAATGTTTAACAATTTCTAACACAATTACTTGACTAGCAAGAAAATACCCATACAACTTACTAGAAAAACATGGCTTACTAGGTAACTAAACATGACTACCAAACTATGGATAACTAAGTTGCTACCACTACTAACAACACAAATGAAAAACACCAATCACTCCAACACTTGTAATTAATTTTGAGACCGGATCAATATTCTCAATAAAACTCAAGGTAAGGATGCCATTATGCATGGAAGAAACAAAACTAATCACAATGGAATTGTAAGAAAAATCAAAGGCAACAATTCCCCCAATCACAATTGGAAAGTCAACATCATTGACAATGCATCCATTGAAGCCGCGTTCTTCATAAAAAAAATGGCCGTATGCATGTTGACGAGAATGAATACTCCATATTTTTTTCAAATGTGTACTCCATGTAGATTGAACTCACTCTGATACCAATTTGATGTATCACAAAGGCTCTGAACTTGTTCTTATACCAACTTGATGTAACACAAAAGGTTGCTCTAATACCAATTTGATGCAGGCCAAGACCTACAAGCAGTAGTTTAACCTAGAGGATTCAACCAAGGAAAGGGCGATAGTCTTGGGATGCCACTCAACTAGGGGTAGCAGATGCCACTCGACACTACTAATCGCAGATGTCACTCGATGCGACCAAGCCACACTCTTGATTGATAGGAGGAATCACTCAATTCCAAAGAAAGACACTTGCAAACAATTTTCTGAATTAAAATCACTCTCTACCATCTTTTCATTTCTTATTGATATTTATAGGCAATTATAAAACTTGATCAGCAAGACTTACAATAAATGTTCCACAACTTACAACGCAATTATATGACTAGCAAGAAAATGCACATACAACTTACTAGATAAACACAGATTACTAGGTAACTAAACACAACTACCAAAATATGGATAACTAGGCTGCTACCACTACTAATAACACGACATAAAAAACTTTGAGACACTTGGACATATAAACTAAAGACATATCATCCACTTGGCTGCCACATAAGCTAGCATATGCCATCCACATGGCTGTTGCATAAGCTAGCACATGCTCCTGCATTATTAAGAACTTGAGCTTGTTTTGAAGGAGGACAATCCAGATTCACAAAGTTCCAATGGCTACGTCCAAAACTCCATCTTACCATATACCAAAAATGTTGTACGAGACAATGGGTGTTCAACTTGGTTTTCTTTAGCTCCTCATTTTGTTGCACTAGGCTATGTGGTTTCTACAGGATCAATGCAACCAACACCATATTCTGTTTTATGCATCTTGGTTTCTTTAGTTTCTCTGTGCCTTGAGAGACTGAAGTACAATGTCTTCTAATGAGCCAAACCGATCAAGCTTAACATCATGGCAAGTGGATACGCTTGTAGGATCATTCTTGCCAGCAAATTCCATTACTAGGGGTTTGACAATGAAATCATATTACTTGCATAATGTAATTTTTGAATACCTGAAAGGATCTCCAAAAGCATCTAGGAGTTCAAACATCCAAGATACTTCTTTGGGTCATGATCATGGTCTTCAACCCAAAAGATTTTCTCTAAAGCTCGTTGATTCAAATGTATTCGGTGGTTCATATGATATTGTGATTGGCATACACCACCAATTGATGAAAGTGAACTTAGCAAGGACGACACAATAGTGGATTGCCTTGAACTGACTCCTTGTGAGCATTAAACTCGAGGTGAAGTTCTTTTTAAGATGGGGAGAATGATGTAGCAACCTATGATACAACAACATTCCTTTTTGATGGCCAATAAAGTAGTTTCCAAACAGCCCAACCTTTATTTAGCACCGGGGTGCCCAAGCAAACCTAGCATCCAAACAGCAACCCACCCAAGTTACCTTAACCCAATCAGCCAACCCATGATCCATTTACCCAGCCAATTTACCCATGATCCATTACCTATTACCTGGACCTATGATCCATATACCCATGACCCATGACCCATTTGCTAATGAACCAACTATCCATTTACCTAACCCCTTCAACAAGTCAAGGACCTTGCACCTTCTCATTTAATGCATATAGTGTTTATTTGGAGAGAATGAGTATAACTAATGTGTTTTGCTGATTCCCTAAAGTTTAGTTGTAGAAAGTGGGGATATCTAATGTATTTCGATGATTTATAAGTACTTCTTTTATGAATAATGATTTATAAGTATTTAGTTCTAGGAAGTGGGGGTATTTAATGTATTTGTTGTTTTCTTAGTGCTTAGTTGTGGGAAGTGGAAACATTTAATGTGTTTAAATGTTTTTTATGTACTTTTTGTTTTCCCATGATAGTGGGTCTTGTAGGAGAGTTGTTGTCTTGTTTTCTATATATTCTAAAGAAAGGAAATGAAAGAAAAAGTCTTTTGGATTGCCAATTTTCCATCCATTGTTGTGTGCATGAGAGCTTCTCTCATTGTGGGTTGAGTCCCCTATCTTCCTTATTTTTCTCTTGCTACAATCAACATGTGCAGCTCTTGTTTTGCTGTTATTTTGGTGCTTCAACTTTGGCTCTTGTAGCTGATGTGGACAACATAAAACGGCTCTTGATGTACCCCCACAGAAGAGGGCCAGAGTCAAATCTTGTGTTTTTATGTGGGTTGTTTAGAATAATTTAGGTGGTTGGGATTAATTGTAATAAATCCATTAATGCCAAGGTTATTTTGGGGGGGGGGGGGGGGGTGGCATTGTCCAAAGGATACAATCATAAAA
>JAOXJP010113222.1:0-14058 GCA_025762735.1 Platanus orientalis
GTGAGTTGTTGGGTCGCGTTGATCGTTGAGGGTTAGGGTTGTCAATCGGGCTAGGCTGGGCCAGGTTGAGGTCTGCTTAAACTCGGCCCGAGCACAAACTTGGCCAAAGGTAGTTAGCCCATTCTAAAATTATGGGCTTCTGGCTAAGTTCGGGCTGGCCTGAACTTAAAGCTACTTTAAAAAAATAATTAATTATTAAAGTTCATTTTAAAATTCGAGTTGATAATGGCTCTTTATTATCTCTAATCCTTTGAAAATATGCCTAATTAGTTAAATTTGGGCTTATAATGGGCCCAAAACTATCATATATCTATTGGGCTAAGTTATACCAATTTCAAGCCGAGTTGGGCCAAACCATATTTTATACCTATTTTGGGTGAGGCTAAAAGTGAGTCTACCCGAACTCAGCCCGAATAAAACTTCGAGCCTGAAATTTGGGCCCAAACTCAGCCCAACCCAAAGTTATCTTGGTCCAGCCCAACTATTTTTTGAGTTGGACATGTTAGGTTTCGAGCCAATCCGGCCCAATCAACACCCTTATTGAGGGTGTGATGACTACTTACCCAACTTTGAATTTAACCCTGATCAATCACCCTAAAAGAATCAGGTGGGATTGGCTGTAGGGGTGTCAACGAACCGAGCTTTGTCCAGCTCAGCTTGGGTTTGTCACAAGAAGACAAAGCTCAAGCTCTACTCGAGCTCCTTAGAAGAGAAAAAAAAAAAAAAAGAGAAAGCCCAGCAGTCTAATGACCATTAACCCAATTTATCTTGTTTGAATATTACTATACATATATGTTATTATTATAATTATTATAAATTTTTTAACCAACCCGAGCTTTTAGTGAGTTGAGCTTAGGAAACAAGGTTAAATGAAGGCTCAAGCTTAGGCTCGGCTCATCTCATGACAAGCCAAGCTGAGCTACTCAATTCATTGACAGGCCTAGTCAGGTGGGTAAAAAATGTACAACACTTAGAAAAGGAAAGGAAAGAAAAGTTATTGTTCTCTTCCCTTCCCAGAAAATGTGAGAAAGGTTTGACATCCTAGGTGGTTTTACCAAGTTTTCCTATCTGGTATCTTCATGCATTAGACAACATGAAAGTGGAGTTTATCGGGAAAAAAGTACAATTTTTATCCTTTTCCCATGGTCTACCTTGTAATAGACAAGGCCTAACTGAATTCAACTGAGTTAAGATTAGCTTAACCATGATCGGATTATAGGCTCTTGGCCCTAACATCTAGATTGAAAATTTTCATTAATTAAACAAATTCATTTCTATAATAGTTACGTGAAAGTGGACAGCAGTATGGTGGCTTGCTTAATATCATTTTTGTAAATACCAAAGTTCTTTACTTTTTCTCCACATAAGCATTTTTCTTCTTTCTTTCTTTCTTTCTTTTTCTTTTTTTTTTTTTTTTTTGTGAGAGGCAACTAATGAGTTTGGAATCACCTGTAAAATAAGGTACATCTAATTGTGTCAACCATGGTGGAACCCACAACCCACAACAATTGTGTCATTCTCTTCCAAGGATTTTTTTTTTTAAATGTTCATGCATGTTTTTAACAAATTTGTGCTTAAACATCTTGAAAATGCTTTAGTGTGATTTAATCAATAGAAGAATAGATCAAAAAGTGTTATTCTATATCTATATGATATGTGATTCTGCAAATAAAATGAATAGAATTTACTTACTTGTATTCGGATGATTTGAAAACAGAAACTTTACTTGATCAAAGCTAGTGTTTGACATCATGTCCTTAAGACAAATTTCATCACTTGCAATCATGTTTATGAGCTTTTTGGACGTCTATCTCCTAGGATATAATGATCTAATACACATAGAAGAAGCACTGCAATCTATATACCCAGCGAACCAAACTGTATTTGCATCTCTCTTACACTGATACTATGACATTGATGCACTATGATGTTTATACTTCAATCAAATTTCAGATCCTTGAAATGTATGAGAGACGATTTATTTATTAACTATTCATGTATGTTTGAAACAGACATAAAGTTGCACCGTATGGTGTTTGAACAAATATGAAAATAGAAAAGTTACAATTAAGTAGTCACCTTCATGTTCGTACGAAACAAATATGAGTTAAAATGGGTGATTTAATAGCTTTATTTGTGACAATTCAGTTCAAACAGTTACGAAGGGTAAAAATGTAAAACCGTACAAATAAACACACCCTCACAAGGTTTAACCATTTTTGGGAGAAAATAATAATAATAATAAAATTATTATTTTATTTTTTCTTATTGACCCAACCCAACTTGGTTAGTTTTGGTTTGACTCGTATGTATGCGTTTTTTTGGGTTTGACCCATGTTGACTAGGTATTCCCCCTTCCACAAAATTGGAGTGTCTATTGGAGTTTAAGTTTATGTCTAATGCTATTCCATATAAACCTCCAAACTTTTCTAGGCTAACCAATGTGGGGCTATTCAAGTTTTACACCATTTAACCAATGTTCAATTGGGTACCCTTAGAGACAATTTCTCATTCACCCATTAACAGTTAACCAGCCATACAACAATGTTTTCTTCATTGAAGTAAACATGAACCTATGTGGATCCACCTCAAATGACTTGTGGGTCTCACTTTTATTTTGATTCAAAGATAACAAAACAATCAAATTTGAAATATGGACACAGTAAAAATCTGGGCAACCGTTTCCAACAAAAAGTTTGTTAATGTTAGAAGAATTTTGTGGTTAAACCCTGAACCCTAAGTTAAAAAAGGATCAATTATTCATATGTGGACATGAATTATATTAGAAGGGTATGAATTGCTAGGCCCTCCTTTCTCTCCTCTTGAAACCACATCCAACCTTGAATTGCCATGCTTCTTCTTTAATGCAATTCTCAATGAAAATTCCAGTAATCAAGGTAGAAATTATCATTAATAACAGATTATTACATTAACAACTGTCGATTCCAATAGTGACAACCAAGAAATATTATGTGATATATGTAAAAAAGACCCTTAATAAAAGGGCTGCTACTGTTAAAAGAATACACCGTTATAAAAGCGGTTAAAACCGTTAAACACTTCATAAACTGCAACCATTAACATAATCTATTTATCTTTTTTATTATCGTTACTTATTGGAGAGTTGGGGTATAGGATAAAACAGTTACTTTCTCTTCTGCATGGGTAAGCGGGTAAACCGTTCCTTTTGTCACTTAAAACCGTACCTTTTCCCTATCAAACATAAGAGATTAAAGTTGAAGACAAAGGACCAAAAGGGGCACGTTTTGATCCTTTTTGTAAGACAAATTAGAATCCACAGATCAGGAACTATGGCAGATTGGGATGGTACCATATGGTGTAGTCATATTTTGGACTTCTGCGGGCGTTTCAAAGAATTCTTTTTGCAGGTTTAGTCAGCATAAGCAAGAAACAAAAGCTGTTCTGTGAAGACCTTTTTCTTTTTCTTTTTCTTTTTTTTTGCAGTGTTTCATGTATGTTCTGTCGATGGATCATTAGTGGTGGGGAGCAAGAATAATGATTACTTTGAAAAAGAACATGTCAAAGACACTTTATTTGCTTGAACAAGCATGGAATCAATCATCTTCTACCAAAAAAAAGCATGGAATCATCTTCAATTATACTGTTTCTATTCGATCTTTTTGTAAAAGGAACGTGCAGTGATAATAATAATAAGGGAACAATAATTATAATAACTATAATGACAATAACAGATAATTATAATCCATCGGTAGGGTTTGAATCATCTCCAGTCTAGCTGAATGCACTGATACCACGCCAGTACCAATCAGTGTGTGACACTATACATGAAAAGCGGTTTTTGGTCAATACACATGAGTTAAAGGAGGGTATTATTATAAATATACAATAAATATGTACATGTATGGTATCTCACAAGAGGATTTTTCGACTGGCTGTCATTCAACGCGACACCTGAGACTCCCACCTGTTTTGGTCTCAGGTGGATCATGTGCTGAATCACAACGAGCAGACAACACAATCCTCTGAATTGTAGACCATCGGCCCCTTATCTACATAGGGGTTGCAATAAAAGTGGATTTTTTGCAGTGTCAAAGCTTGCAGCGATCTCGAAGCATCAGGGTGCTGGGTGACATGTGGCAACTGATGCATAAGTTGTCTTTGTTTCACTTTTTTTTCCACATGTCACCCAATACCCTGATGCTTCAGGGTTGCAGCAAGCTTTGGCGCTGCAGGAAATTTGCTTTAGGTTGCAATACAATGCTCAATCCTTGGATCCCATACATATACCTGATATGCAAGCTGATCCCAAAATGGGGTGGCATGTAAAATCCCCAAAAAGTGTAAATCACTTTTGGTACTGAGGTTTCCACCCCCTTGACCTTGGCAGAGGTTAGCAAATGATAGGGGTGGCATGTAAAATCCCATCTCTAATAATTGAAGACAACTGCCCTCTTTCCATTGTATTGGTAGCATGATAATAATAATAATAATAATAATAAGTATAGATTTTGTGCTCGACTGGATATAGCATAGTCTTTCTTGAAGGGAGGCTAAGGCTCGAATCCCCTCAACAGCATTTTTACAATGTATAAGAAAATTATAATAAAAGAATATGTTTCATGGTATTTATATAATGCATCAATTTGGATACTTTATAGGGATCATAGGGTGGTTACACCACCCTTATCCTTCCCTCATTTATGGGGATTGAATCAAAGAGATTTATTGAATATTTTCATCTCATGATCCATGGGAAAGAATTTTGGGAAAAATAAGATATGCATTTGTAAGAAGGTTTGTCTATCGAAAAAAATTTAGATTTTGAAATTGATCAAAGGTTAAAAAGAGGTTTTGAGGAAGGATTATAGACATGGCTCTATACAGAAACCACCAGTTTTGGTGAAACCAATTGTGAATTTTATAATTATGGTCAAAAGAGAATTTGAGGAACCAAGAATGTGATTTTTTGGAGTTTTGGATTAAAAAGATATTCAAGGGAGATGGTGGTTGAAGAATGTGAAGGTGGATGAAGATGAAATATAAAAATAGGTGGTTAAAGATGATGAGCGGAAGTATGGGATAAAATGTCTCTGCCAAATGACATAAGTATTTAGTTTTTTATAGGCAAAGAGGGTCTTAGATTTAAATTAATTTAGAATCCAAAAGACTCTCGAATAGGACAAGTGGCTTTTGTTTAGAAAATCAAGCTATTTCAGATTTGAAATATTTTAAATCTGGAAGTCTCGAAAGGAAATATAAGGATTTTAAAATTAATTGAATTCTACTGTTTAGTACTGTTGACGGATACTATTTAGTACTGTTCATGACTGAGTTTTTTGACTTTTTGATACCCTTTTGACATATTTTGGATTTACAAACACATATTACAATTTTATATGTAAATTCACGTGAATTTTCATATTTTTTTTGAAAATTGATGATGTTGTGACTTTAGATATTGACGTGATATTAAATTTGATGCGAGACTTTGAAACTTTGATTTGGAGTTGTTGTAGAAGACGTGGCTAATTGTTTTGACCTTTGAATTTAGCGAAGTAATGGCATTAGAAGACATTTAGAAGAAATGACATCTTTGAGATAGCACATTTCTACATCTATTTGAAAATCTTGAGTGAAAACATATTGATTTTAACTGATTGATGTTGTTGCAGCTTCTTTGAAATTTTTAGTTTGTGAAAGTCCTGCAGAAGGTTTAATAGGAAACATCTTTTAGAGATTGATTAAGGATATGGATGCTGATGACATTGTTTTTAAGCTATCATATTTGTCCCACCATTTGATATGAGAATCTCTTAACAAATTTGGGATTGAATCAAAAAGATCTATTGAATAGTCCCATCTCATGATCCATGGAAAAGAATTTTGGGAAAAATATGACATGCATTTGTAAGAAGGTTTGTCTATGGAAAATTTTTTAGATTTTGAAAATTGATCAAAGGCTAAAAAGATGTTTTGAGGAAGGATTACAAACATGATTGCATACAGGAACCACCAGTTTTGGTAAAACCAATTGAGAATTTTATGATTATGGTTAAAAAAGAATTAGAAGAACTAAGAATGAGATTTTTTGGAGTTTTGGATTAGGAGGACATTCTCACAAGCTTGCATATAGTCCCAATAGTTGTACTAAACTTGCTGATTGGTTGGAGAGGTAACGTATTTGGGTGTGAAGAAAATAAAATTTCAATCTTAAGGGAATAGAACATGAAGGATTTTAAGTTTAGAATAAATAATTTCACTGTCTTTTTTAGTGATTGATAAGGGTACTATGAGACTATTGAAGGATGGCTTCATAAAATTTATTAAAGTAGTTGACATGTTTGGAGATGAAATGGGTCTTTTAAGGAAAACATTTGGATATATTTTTTTTCTAAATTAAGCTCGTCGAACATATAATCATCGATTGGAAAGACAGCAAAGTGGGATTTTGGGATATAGTCTGATTTTTTTAGATTGAGCATTTGATAGGGTATTGATATAGGGATTTTGGTTTTGCCTTTGGAACTTTGAAGGGTATGACCTCATCGACTCTTTTTTTTCTGTAAAAACTCGCGAGTAAGAAAATCATGAAGGAAATTTGTAGAACCATTTATTAATTCAATATCAAATTAAAAAATAGAAAATAAGGCTTGCCAACATGCAAAAATTTATTTTGAGGCTAAATTTTTTAGATCTTTTTGAAATATTTCTTTGACGGATTTGCAATCGATACATAATAAAAACTTTTGGGATGTGTTTGGATCAACTAATTTAAAGGGATGAAATGACATTTCTGCCTAACATTCCAATTCTACTGTTTGGGTCAGATTTAATAGGGTTGAATTGGAAATTTTCATTTCCGCATGGAAATGAAGCACTGAAAATAAGGGTTGTTTTCGTGGAATTGATTTTGGGAGTTGGGAGTAGTTATTTATGTTTCTGTGGTTGACCCATCAAAGATGGTTTAGCTTTGATGACTCAAAAGTATTTCTTCTTTCTCATGCTTCCTCTTCTGCTCTCTATCTTCCCAGATTTTCCAATCTTTTCTTTTTTTTAATTCTGCAAGAGATATTGTCTTGTTCTCTTTAGGAGAAAGGAGAACAAGGTCTTCTGCCCCTTCAACATTATAAACCTATTGTTCAAGTTACTTATTTCTTCTCTAATGTCATTCGGTGAGTTTTCTTTGTTACAGTGGTTTTTCGTCTACCGAATGTGGTTTTGTATCAGATAGCTTGTAATTAAGGAGGTTTTCTCACTTGATTGAGATAATTTTTCGTGCTAATGGAATCCTCTTTCGTTAAAACTAGGAAAGAAGAATTTGTGGGGTGATGGAATGAATTCTTTTGAGTCTTATGTAATCTCAAATATAGGCACCCTTGTCATCAAGTTTGGGAACGAGTGGATCCATCTACCTTTGACGTGTTCTATATAGCCCAGTCATAATGTCAACAAATACAAGCTTCCAATACATAGTAAAAAAAGGTTTTGTGTTTATGCTCATTTGTTATTGTGGACGGATTGGGACCATTTGACTAGTTGGTATACACCCGGTTCAATCATCATCCTCTCCATTCTTAATTGGTTAGGAAATTGCATAACTCAAGGGTGAGATTTTTTTTTTTAATGAATTCCTCAAGGGTGGGATTTTGCCTATGCTTCCTAAGGAGAACTTGGACAACAGCTAGTTGCTCTGGCTACATAACAATCCCCTTCATCGGTGTGATAAGTCATACCTTTACCTGCCTATCAGATGTATTGGATAAAGCCTCAGTCAGCATTTACTTTGATTCGTCCACTACGGCTGATTCTAGGCTTCTAGCATTCATAGCACGGACTGTGAATCTCCTATATTTCCTTTGTTAGTGAGCTTCAGGTGTCTTTCTTTTGGTATGCTAAATCTTTTAGTGGTCAACTCTTAGACACTTGTTGTTGGGAAGAAACTAACGAACGTTAGCTAACTCACATCTAACATTAGATGATAAGAATATCTAAATATGACAGCAGTTGTTTTTCTTATTATAGTCTTATGATGCCTTAATTAAGATCTTCAGGGGGCCCAAATTTTTTGGAGAACTAATTCTTGGTTTGAAATGTACACAATATTTGATTGTGTGTGACATTGGTCAACTGTGGACCCTCACTCCTAATAACCATTAGTTAGTTTTACCATTGTAGCGATGATGAATACATACTGGGATATCTTACAAAACCCATATGATTTACTCTAATCTCTTGTGAGACCATGACTATGGAGGTTTTATGTTTAATGAAATCGGTTGAAATTTTGTACAAGATTAGCATGTGTTATTAGATATTTGAAGTATTTATTGATGTATAAAATCAAATTCCATTTTAGTAGAATTTTTCATGTTTCCAAAAAGTAGAATTGAAAATTTTGTAGTCCAATTCCTATCCATTAAGTAATTTATCAAAATGGAAGAATTCTCAATTCTAAGGAATTGAATTCAATGGTTCAATTCATTGGAATTCAATTCAACACATCAATTTCAATTCCACAAATCCAAATGCAACATTGATTTAAAATATCTTCTTGAAACTTTTGTATGCATAAAACGATGGCTAATAAAAAAAAAATTTGACAATGGAATAATTTTGTTGAGTTGGGTTCCATGTCCTTGTAGTGTAACATTATCTGGTCACTTAAAGAGGGATGAGTTTGTAAGATAACTCATCCATATCCTAATTCAAAGGCATCTGTTTGTATATCTTTTAGATATTATAAATTTGGGATAGAAAGGCAAGAGAGTCTTTGATGTAATTTTTAATGGTTTGGACTGTTTAAGTGTGTTCTTTGATCCATTTTATTTTTGAATTTTTTCGTAGTCTATTTTGTAAAAGTTTTCTTTCTTTTATTAAATCTTTGACAAATATTAATACATAATTTAAACATCCTAAGAATCTTTGTAATTACTTTTTATCAGTTATTTGATCAATGAACTTTTTTGCAAATTGAATGACTCTTTTAATAGGGGTTATGATTTGGTTTTCGATGTGATAACCAAGGAAGTTAATAGAAGTTTGAAAGAGTTTGAGTTTTCTTTTAGAAATGGTCAAACCATTCTTTTGGACTACATATTTTAAGATGGCTAAGTGTTTCCAATGTTGATCTATGTTTTGGGAGAAAATTAAAATATCATCAATATAAACTACAATGAAATTTTGATAGGGATTGAATAAGTCATTCATTAGATTTTGAAAATCTGATGAAGCATTTTTAAAACCAAAAGTTATAACATTCCACTCATATTGGTTGAAAGAAAGATTGAAGGTTATCTTGTATTTGTCATTATCAGTTATTTGTATCTACCAAAATCCTTATTTGAGGTCGAATTTTGAAAAGATAAATGCATTAGTTAATCGGCTATTAGATCTTGCTAATTTGGTAGAAGGTATCTTAGATTTTAGGACTTTGTTTAAAGGGGTGTAATTTATTACTAATCTTGGAACTCATCTTTTGAACTCAGCTGCATTTTCTACATAGAAAGCAGCACAAGACCATTGAGATTTTGAAGGGCGAATTAGACCTTTGGCTAACAAATCTTTCATTTCTACTTTGGCTAATTCTAAATATCGGATGTTCATTTGTATAGGTTGAGCTTTTGTAAGGATTTCAATTTCATAGAAATTAACAATATAAGGAATAGATATTATGTGGATTTTCCTATGCCAAAAGGCTTTAAGATTTTTAGAACAACAATCATTTATTAAATTCTTTAGAAATTCTTGAAGTTTTTTTTAAATAAGGGGATTCTAATTTCTGGTTTATTTTTAAATTATAAGTATCTTGTTTGACAAAATTTAATTGGGCTTCGTAGGCTTATAGATGTGTTTTTATTTGTTGTCTTATTTGAGTTTTAGGAAGCTGAATAAATTTGAATATAATATTTTGATTGATAGCTTTTAGTCCATTTGTGTCGATGTTGAAAAGCTGGATTTGGAGAAGAAAGGGAGTACCTAGTATAATTTTTTGTTGTAAATCTTTAACAATAACAAAAGAGACAGAGAAACAGGTTTTGTTTTTACAAACATAAACATTAGTTTATTTGTAATTTATAGTATGTGATTTACCAGTGACTGTAGAAATTGAAGAATTTGCATATTTGCATAATTTAGTGGGTATTATTCCTTCACGGATACAATTGATGTCTGCTCATGAATCAAGAAGAGCAGTGGAATGGATAGAAAAATATGGGAATTTGAGAAAAATCTTGGTGTACCATTTTTTAAATTTGTATTCAATGATTTCTCCCAAGAATTGTTCAATTTATTTGTTTATATCTGAAACATTTGTATTGGATGGCTTATTAGAAGAGCTAGCATGTAAATTTGTGTATTGCGTTTTTAAGAATTAAATCTCAGTTTTTAATTGATTAATTTGATGTTGTAGTGAGTTGAGTGTAATCGGGGTTGGATGAGTAATCATTCTTTTATAAACATCTTACATTGTGAATGGCCTGAAAAATTCTAACATATTATGAAATTGTGGTTCAGGACTTTGATTTTCTAGATTTTCTTGATGTGTTATAATTTCTTTGAAATATTTGTTTTTGAGATTGACATCTTCTATGTTGTCTATCATTTCTAAAAATAGTTTATGATGATTTGTTAGGAAATTGATAGAAGGAATATCCGATTCTTTTGTAGAATAGTTTGGCAGATGCCAAGGGCATTGGCAATCTTGGTGTGATCCTGTGTTACTAGCTATTGACACTTGAACTTTGGACATAAGATCAGCTAATTTCAAAGTTCAATTTACATGTTTAACAATAACTTATATGTTCAATTCTATGATACCCACATCATTGAGGATCCCTTGAGCCACCTTCTTATCAATCCAAACCTTTGGTTTGGATTCAAATAGTGGACCCATAACCCACAGGTCCGAGGATCATAACCTAGCTTTGATACTAGAAATACAGGATTGGCTATCAGGTAGGTGGTTCAAGGGAGAGGGTGGTCGGAGAAGGTGAAGGTGGATGAAGTTGAAATATATGAATGGGTGGTTAAAGACGAGGAGTGGAAGTATGGGGTAAAATGCCTCTAGATGAGGATTAGGGAGAAGTGGGTGATGTGGGTGATGGGGTCTATTTGCCTCTCGGAGAGGGTGAGATGGTGGTAGGTGGATATTGAAGTGAAAATTTACCTCTGCCAAATGACAAAGGTCTTTTCTTTTTTTATAAGCAAAAAGGGTCTTAGATTTGAATTAATTTAAAATCTAGAAGACTTTTGAATAAGATAGGTGGCTTTTGTTTAGAGGACTAAAAAGATTTGAAATTTGGAAGTTTTAAGAGGAAAAAGGAGGATTTGAGAATTATTTGGATTCTGCTATTTGGGTGTTACTATTTGGCACTGTTAGGTACTATTTGGTATTGTTTGACACTATTGGGAATTATTTGGCACTGTTCATAGCTGAATTTTTTGACCTTTCGACACCTTTTGAAAATTTTCTAACTATCGACCCTTGAACTTTGGACTTACTTTTGACACTTGGACATTTTAGATACATAATACAAAATATTATTTATTACAATTTCTGTCTCTTGTGATCCCATAAGAACTCCACTTGAAGTGGGCAAGGCTTTGTTGATGTTGATTGCTTATAATCTTTGTTTATTTGATGATGTGGTTGAGACCAATGTGATCTTCAACTGATTTGCACATGAAATGGGCCCTAATTTTGTTGAAGTGGCTGATGATGACTTGGCTAATTACTTTATTGATTTTGATAAAAAAAAATAAGTATCATTATCTTTCTCAAGTTTCTGAGTTGTTAATCCAAAATTAGAATTTGTTGGAGAAGATCTTTTGGTGGAGATTGTGTAATTGAGAGACTACATTTCTGCTGCCATTTGTCTCATCTCTTGAAGAGCCAATTATAAATCTTGAGTGGATACATATTGATTTTGAGTGTTTGATGATGCTGCTGCTTCTTTGAAACTTTTAGTTTGTGAAGATCCTGCAGAAGGCTTGATAGAGGACATCTTTTAAAGGTCGGCCAGAGATATTGATGCGGAAGGAACTGCTTTTGAGCTATCATATTTGTCCCACCATTTAATATGGGAGTCTTGGAACAAATTTGGGATTGAAGCAAAGAGATCTATTGAATAGTCCCATCTCATGATCCATGGGAAAGAATTTGGGAAAAATAAGATATACATTGATAAGAAGGTTCATCTATGAGAAATTTTTTGGATTTTGAGAATTGATCAAAGGCTAAAAATAGGTTTTGAGGAAGAATTGTAGACATGGATCGATATAGAAACCACCAGTTTTGGAAAAACCAATTGAAAATTTTATGATTATAGTTAGAAGAGAATTGAAGGAACAAAGAATGAGATTTTTTAGAGTTTTGGATTAGGAGTACATTTTCCCAAGCTTACATATAGTCCCAATAGTTATATAAGACTTGCTGATTGGTTGGAGAAGTAACATATTTGGGTGTGAAGAAAGGAGAATTTCAATCTTGAGGGGATAAGACATAAAGGATTTTGAGTTTAGAATAAACAACCTCACCATCTTTTTCATTGTGATTGATAAGGGTACTTTGAGACTATTGAAGGATGGCTTCATAAAATTTATTGGAGTAGTTGACATTTTTGGGTATGAAATGGGTCTTTTGAGGGAAGCATTTGGATACAATTTGTTCTAAATTAAGCTTGTTGAACATATGGTCATTGATTGGAAAGATAACAAAGTGGGCTTTTGGGATATAGTCTGATTTTTTAATATTTGACATTTGGTAGGGATATGATACAGAGATTTTGGTTTTGCCTTTGGAACTTCAAGGGGTATGACCTCCTTGATTCATTTTTTTTTTACAAAAACTCATGAGTAAGAAAATCAGGAAGAAAATTTGTAGAACCATTTATAAATTCAATATCAAATACAAAAACAAAAAGTAAGGCTTGCCAACGTGCAAAAATTTGTTTTGAAGTTAGATTTTTTACATCTTTTTGAAGTATTTCTTTGGTGGATTTGTAATCTAAATGTAATAAAAAATTTTGATTTACAACTTCTGCTTGAAACTTTTGTATGCATAAAACTACGACTAATATTTATTTTTTGATAGTGGAATACTTTTGTTGAGTTGGGTTCTATATACCTGTAGTGTGGCGGACTATTTGGTCACCTAAAGAGGGATGAGTTTGTAAGACAACTCTATATCCTAATTTAGAGGCATCTGTTTGTATAACTTTTGGATATTCTAAATTTGGGATAGAAAGGCAAGGTAGTACTTTGACATAATTTTTAATGGTTTGAATTGCTTGGGTGTGTTCTTTGGTCCATTCTATTTTTGAATTTTTTCGTTGTTTATTTGTAAGAGCTTTCTTTCTTTTATTAAATCTTTAAATCATAAGTACCTTGTTTGATGAAATTTAATTGTACTTCTTTGGCTTGTAGATGGGTTTTTATTTGTTGTATTATTCTAGTTTTAGGAGATTGAATAAATTTGAATATAATATTTTGATTGATAGCTTTTAGTCCATTTATGTCGATGTTGAAAGGATGGATTTGGAGTAGAAAGGGAATAATTAATATCATTTCTTGTTGTAAATCTTTGACAATAACAAAAGAGACAGGAAAACATGTTTTGTTTTTACAAATATAAGCATTGGTTAATTTGTAATTTATAGTATGTGATTTACGAGTGGCTGTAGAAATTGAAGAATTTGCATATTCGCAGAATTTAGTGGGTATTATTCTTTCACGGATACAGTTGATGTCTGCTTCTGAATCAAGAAGAACAGTGACATGGGTAAAAAAAAATGTGGGAGTTTCAGAAAAATCTTGGTATACCATTTTTGAAATTTGTATTCAGTGATTTCTCCTAAGAATTGTTCAATTTATTTGTTTGTATTTGCAGCATTTGTATTGGATGGCTTATTAGAAAAGTTAGCTTGTAAATTATTATATTGAGTTTTTAAGAATTGAATCTCAGTTTTTAATTGATTAATTTGATGTTGTAGTGAGTTAAGTGTAACTGGGGTGGGATTAGTAGTCATTCTTTTATAAACATCTTGTATTGTGAATAGCTAGGAAAATTATGACATATTA
>JAOXJP010113233.1:0-14057 GCA_025762735.1 Platanus orientalis
ATATTTCGCACCCACCACCTGCCTCCACAAACTCCTATCATCCTACCCATACCGCCAAAGCCATTTACAAAGCAAAGTCTGGTTCATAGGTTGGATTCTTCTCAAACCCGTCCCACCTTTATCCATAGAGGTACACACCCTATCCCATGCTACCAAGCCATAAATGCAATAGCAAACCCAAAGGGGCTTGTAGCCATCATCCCTAACCCTATCTCAATATCACATAGTGTTATGGGTTAGCCCATGACCGTTTCCATTCCTATTATGATATTGACAATGCATCAGTTGACTTGACAGTGGTAGTGTTCAAGGTGGTAGTGTATTACTATTGCCATGACATAGTGTGGTACCACTTCTCATAGTCTGCATTCATTAATCGTTATCATAGATACAGGACCTAAGGCTGAGAATGAGTATGGGAAACATTGTACAATGATGAAGATCTCTTCCTATAATGCTGGTTTCCACCTCTATATTGATATAAAAACCATTTTTGTAGTTGAAACCCTAGTAATTAGCCCCAACCAACTGACTCTATGTGCCATTGCTCTCATGCATACCCATATCAATAGGAAGATGTAGAACTACTGGCACTCCATCTAGTTTCTGGAGTTGAACCCCATTTGGGTCAAGCTACCAACAACATCGATGCTCATGATGTGGAATGTCGCTGCCATACTCTCGGTGGTGCCATAGCTATGATGGGCATGAGTTTTTTGCTTCGTCTTCTTTCTTGTTCATCCCGTTGTATCACTATCGCTGTTTAGTCTGGCATGATTGGGGTTGACATTCACTATTCTCTTTGTTTTGAGTGGCATGATCCCATCCTTACTCTCCCATGAATTGGCTAAGGTTTTTTTTAATCTCCTCACTAACATTACCTTTGTCATCAGTCACTCATCACCCCCATACCCACCTCGTTGGTTATATTGCCTCCAAGGGTGTCTCCGTGGACATGTCAACATCATCCTCACCACCACTACTATTTCCTGTCTAAGACTATTGTTATGTAATCATGAACTCCTTGATATCTACTTTCATCTCACTCGCAATGTGGGGGATCATACTCTGGCTACCTCATATCCTAGTTGTTTCATCTTTCTTCTCAAAAAGATGTGTGTGTTGCTGATATCCTTTGTTATTCATCTACCGGGTTGTCTTGGAACTTGAACTTCTCTCGAGAACTGTTTGAGAGGGAGGTTCCCATGGTGAGAGTTTTGATGTTGGCTTTGGTTGATGTGTATATTTCATCACATGACATTGGTGTATATGTGTGGTGTCCCACTTCCTCCAGTAAATTCTTAGTAAATTCTTTTTTTTCTATCCTTGTGGGTAAGAAAATCCTCCTCCCTCTCTGATACCAGTCCAGAACATTTGGAAAACGTTGGCCCCTCTAAGAGTGCATGCATTCTCTTGGTTATTGTGCTTCAATCGAGTAAATACTATGGATGTATTAGAAAGGTGATGCCCTTACATGTGTCTATCTCCTAACATATGTGTGCTTTGTGGTTTGGATGGGGAATCAAGCAACCATTTATTTCTACATTGTAGCTATGCAAGGAGGATTTGGACCCATTTCTTTGAAGGGATGAATCTTAATTGGGTCATGCCAGAGAATATAAAGGGATTCCTGTCATCATGGGGAAGGGTTGGGGGAGCAAGGGGAAAGAAAGGAAAGCTATTCAAGGATGCGGTGGTCCAAGGAATTATGTGGGATATATGGAAGGAGAGGAACTGGAGAATTTTTTAAGGAGTAAAATTGGTATGGGGCTGTTATGGATGCAATTAAATGTGAGGTAGGATCATAGATGTTGCTATCACCGAAATTCCATACCATATCCCTATATGATTCCATACGAGATTGGACAATCGCCATTTCTCGCTCCTTTTCCATACATCAGGGGATAAATATTGAATGGATCACATCACCAATTGGCCAACTAAAAGTAAACTTTGATGGATCAGCCAAAGGAAATCCAAGCCCGGCCAGTTTGGGGGTATTATTCAGGATGAAAATGGTCAAGTAGTTTTTGTTATCTGCGGTCCCTTTGTGGAAGGGGACTCTACCAAGGCCGAACTACTAAGTTTGTTAAATGGATTGAGGGAGATCAAAAAGATGGGAAAAAGTGGATGTCTGGTGGAAGGCGACTCAGAAGTTGTGGTCTCTTAGGCTCTTGGTTCATGTGAGGAGGCTTGGATTTTGTATCATATTCTTCACGAGATACGGGACATTGTGAGGAAAATGAGCATTGTTCTTAGCCATATTCCAATGTGTTAATGGAGAAGCTGACAGACTTGCAAAGTAGGGGAGGGAGCAGTCTGAAGTTTTCACGGGAAGTAAGCTTCCAGAATGGGGATAAAATGGAGTAGTTTCAGGGATTATTCTCTATGTATCTTATTTTTATTTTTTCTCATATGTTCTCTATTGCTTATTTTTTGGAATAAAATTTTGTTATTCATCAGAAAAAAATGTGGGAACTCTGCCATCCACCTGCCTTGTCCAACACCGGCTCTTCAATCTCATTCACTCACTCGTATAGTGGGTATCCTTCACTCTCCTTGCAAAATATGTCGATCAGGTCAATGGGTTCATTGTAGTCCTTCCTTCTCTGACTCACACACACATGTTGCATCCTCAGGTGCATGTTGTAGTGGACAAATACAAGCTTCTGCAGTTTCTCGTGGCTAAGCCTATTGCATTATTACAAGTGAATGGAGATAGTACTTTAGTTTCTCTTGTTTCCAGAAGAAGATGCGGTATGAGATAGTATTTTTATGGTGATCTTTCTTAGGTTGAGCGCATCACTCCCATATAGCACCCACTATTCAACTGCAAAATTAAAAATGCATGCGTATTAGTAATGTTGATGTTAGTATGTAACTACTCTATTCTTCCTACAATTCCACCCAAAACAACTTATGTCTACATGGAGGTGTCTTATCTTATCCAGCCACGGTAGCTTTACAATCAAAGAATCTATGGATCTATACTACTTCACCCATAATTATCCTAGAAATTAGTATTTAGTAAATATAAACTATTATGAAATGGAAAATAATTTATAATCGTGATTACCTCCATACAAGCCTTTCGTGTGCATTTGCGCTCGGCTCTAGTTTCATGACTAAATTTGATAAAGCATTGATTAGGTTAGGCAGAATACCAAGATCATGTGCATATTGGAACTTGGGGTTGATATATCATTCATTGCATTAAATCTTACTTCACAAATAAATCTAATTAAAATTAAGTAACAATTTAACCAGCCTTATGAAGTGGGTGAAGATGCATATTGCACCATGTTTCATTTACAATCTTTAGGTAACCAACATTTGAGTGAGGGGCAACCGCCTTAGTTGCTTCCTTCATCAAGTGTATGGCTTCATAAAGAAAATCCATTGTAGGCTTCTTGTTCCCATCCACCATCCTCACCACCTACATAATCGGCTCTAGAATACTGAGGGCCACCTGTTACTCATCTCAAAAGGAATGGCTGGACATATTTTGGTCAGCTCTCATTCATGTCAGACTATTACTCTTGCATACTCTTATTGGCAAGAGAATGTGACCTTTACCCCAACCTTCTCTTGAAGGGCTATATAGTTGGTGGCAAAATGTTTCAGGCTTGCATGGACTAGATCCTTCACATTTCCCCCCCCAAGGACCATACATACCCATGATTGTAGATGAAATTCATAACTCCCCTGGTCTCCTCAACAACTTTCTTCATGGTCCTTCTCTTCCCCATGTCCATAAGCATGAGATCGATGCAATGTGCTATGCATAGGGTCTAGAAGATGTTAAATTTCAAGGACCACATATCTTTTCTCACTTTCTTGAAGTTGGTGTTGTTGTGTATCATAATTTGTATAGAATTCTTCTTTCTCACCTCACTGATCATATCAACCATCAAAATATGGATGTATTTGGCTCCCTGATGACATTGACCAGCCTTGATTGACTGGAGGAACATTGTACAGTTGTCACAATATACCATAAAATTAATGATTGACTGCCTCTTAAGAGTTAAGACTAGTCCAACCATCACACAGAATGCTGACCCTGCTCTGGCCATTGCTTTTTCAGGAGCCAAATATAATCATCTAGCTCTTTCTCCTGGTCCAAGTACTTCACTATAATCTCACGGGCAGTGGCCACCTTTATACTACCCAGCTCTTGCAGCCTCATCTGGTAAATGCTAAGGGAATGACCCATAATCACATTCCTCTACTTGCTTTAGCCTCATTTACCAACATTCACTTGATCGGGCCTTTCATTTTAGTGTTTTTAGATGGGTTATTCAGTTATCTTTCTAATGAGACCAAGATTGCTCAAATCCGAGGTGATTTAGGAAAGTTATGACCAAATTACTAAGGGGTGGTCACTAAAAACGGGAATAGTGTTTTTTAGTAAGTCTTATGTTTGTGTATTTTTAATTTTTAGAAAACTTGGCTAGCAAGTTTAGGATTTTATGAAGTTTTGTAGAGAATATTTTAGGAGATTATTTGAGATCTTGTGGGGCCTAATAACTTGGCCAACAAGCCAAATATTGTGCCAAACCAAGATTGTTTTTTTTCTTTAGAAGTCTTTTTTATTTGACAAGTTTATTTTGTTCGAAGATCTAGAATTTAGGATTTTATTTTATTTTATTCTTCATGTAATGCCTATTTAAGGGTCACATTAGATCAATGAAAAACAGTTGAAGATGATTATTTGGAAAGAAGACACGAGTGTGTTGACATGGGTGTGGTATCCCAAGTTTTCTCTCAACCCCTCACATGAGGGGAGCATTCTACCATCTCTCTCTCTCATTCTCTCTTATCTCTTCTCTTCTCCAATCATATCTTCTTTATTTCTTGTTTAATTTTCTTGTGGACTATTATTCTACATCAGATTTGGTATCAGAGCTTATATCCTACATCAAATTCATTGATGTTTCCACTTGTTTAAGGGATTATTCTATTACTCTGTCAGATTGCTACTTTTCCGGAATTCCTGGCCTGAGTTTTCCATTGTTGAATAATCTAAACTAATCCGTTTTAGTTGAAACTTTGTAGAGGTGTAATTCCCTTAAAGGTTTATTGACTTACAAAATTTCAACTCCATCCAAATATCCTAGCTTGAGTTATAGCCTGTTTCATATTTCTGTCCAGAAGGACATATAGCCAGAACTGATTTATGTTGGAGAAAAGTCAGTACTACATGTGTGAGTCTATGACTAATACCATCTTAACTTAATTACTTTAAATCAGAGTTGGGTCCACTATCCGCAGGAATTACAGCTTTCTAAAGGCTATCCTGCATCAATTGATCAAAATATCATTTGACTATGATGATTAATGTCTATGTTACCCAAACACTACAAATGGTGGCTGCACCCATTTATTGGACTTTGCTTTTAAGTACAAAACGCTGTACCCAGGTAAATAGGCTAATACAGAATCCTTTATGGAAGGTTTCTTAATGGGGCTTTTCTCTTCAGTGTGTTTGTTTATGATAACCATGGTGCTGAATGGGTAGTATAATTTAAATTCTTCTCATCTGTATATCTGGATCATTTTGACTGTACTATTGCTCATCTTTTGGTCAGCTGATGCACTGTGTCTGGTGCAGTGATGTTGACTTTTTCCTGCCTGATAAGATTTCTCTCCCAACGGTTGAGACAGTCAAGATGTTTACTCTTGGTACTTTTTTTCAGATTTGCAGAAACCATTGACCGCTTTGCTGCTAAACTAGAGTCAGTGTACACTGCTTCAGGAGGGAAAAAATTAAACATTATAAGTCATTCTATGGGGGGTTTACTGGTGAAATGTTTCATGTGCCTGCACAGTGATGTAAGGAGCGCACTTCTCTCACATCTTTTTAGTTTACCTGTTTGATCTTATTGCCTGTTGCATTTTGAAGCAGTATTTGTAATTAGGGACCTTTCTTGCTTTCTAGGTGTTTGTGTTATAGATGAAAATTGAAATTTGTAGCTCATAATAACTTTTGATTTCTAAATTATTGCTCTTTAGGTTTTTGAGAAGTATGTGAAGAATTGGATTGCTATTGCCGCACCGTTCCGGGGTCAGTAACCTATGCAATTTATATGCATGATGCTCTACATCAATACTAGGTGTTAGACATGGCATCCTCTAGTGCCTGATAAGCTGATTCATTTCTATATCACACTAGGCTTATAAATCTTCCTTGTGGCAGCTTAGTTGGCAGCCCAAAGGGGCTCCAGTCAGGGCCACATAACCCTCCACTCATGTTGTACATTTCAGCCCAAAAGCACTTTGCTATGTGGCAAAATATAGCTTTCTTTTCTCGACATCTTACATTTAAAAAGTTCAAAACTTTGACGGCTGGTATTACAAGGGGAAAAGTCCAATTCACTATGGGCCACATGGCTGATGTGGTCATGGGAACTGACCACATGGCCAGTACAAATGGTCCCTTATTTGATGGATGGTCTGGATTGGCAGATTGGCACCCCTCCACGTGGCTAAATAGGAAGGGTCACCTAGTGAAGAGATCTAAAGTGATCCACCTAGAAAATATTTTTCCATGCGGGAGCTGTGGAAGCTGCAGAGAACCTTGTTCTCTGCCACATAAAGGGTTGACATGGTCAATTTAGCCCGTCCTGATGATAAGGGAACCTCTGGATTGGCCACATGTACTGTGCCCTTATCCATGTCATTCTCATATTCTACTTTTCCCCTACAAATTATAGTCTTATTTTGTTTTTAGATAAACAGTATTATAAATGAATCTTTTTTCCATGTGGCAGAGGGCCACTGGCTGAAACTTGCCATATGGAAAAACTCAAGGACCCATTTTGAGCTGCCATGTGTCCAGAACTCCAGATCACGTATCAACAGGACTCCGAAGCTGTTGTGTTTCACCAACAAACCTCTCTCCCTAGCCTTCATGCATGTGGTGGGATGGCGTGGTCAATCCATAGAATTTTCCATCAGATAGGCAACTTTCTGAATTGGCCACATGTTTAGTTCCTCAATCAGTGTCAGCTCTGTAGTCCAAGTGTACTGAGACTTTTCCCCTATAAAGCCAGCCATTGAAATTTCAAGTTTTTAATTAAGGGTGCCTTGATGAGGAGAGAGAACCGGAAAAGCATGTGCTTTAAATATCATTCATATATAAGGAGTTAACACACACACACACACACGCACACACACACACACACACATATATATATATACATGTCTTGTCTTCTGAGTTTTCAACCTTGTAATTTCAGTAGGAGTT
The DNA here is from genome assembly GCA_025762735.1 of Platanus orientalis. NCBI lineage: Eukaryota > Viridiplantae > Streptophyta > Magnoliopsida > Proteales > Platanaceae > Platanus > Platanus orientalis. The sequence continues at coordinate 7,250 of JAOXJP010113233.1, forward strand.
GTATATTTTTTAAGGTGTGAATCTAATAGGAGTGTCAATGACAGGTGCACCTGGATACATTGCATCTACCTTCTTGAATGGGATGTCATTTGTGGAAGGGTGGGAACAGAATTTTTTCATATCAAAATGGAACATGCACCAACTGGTACAATTCCTTTTTTTTTTTTTTTTTAATCAGTAAAAAGTGTATCATTCATTGATAAAGGGGACAAAACATCCCAAAAGCTATGCAAAAAGAGTAGTAAGACAGAAATCCCTACAAAACAGCATCCCATCAAAACATCTCAAAAGAAGAAGATTACATCATTTAATTATGATTCTGAAATTCCTTCCTACACAGGGCCCATAGAAAAAAGTTCCCCTTTGCCTTCTGAAAGACCCTATAGGTTGGCTCTGAGTAGTTCTGCCATTTCTTTCAAGTGAAATGAATCAACAGACTGCAGTTGGGGCCATCTGCCATAGATTTTTTCCTCTTCAGCCGAGAGCTGTGGTCCTCTATCCCTCTAGAAGTGCCTTCAGATCCTAGGCACCACCCAATACCAAAGTCTACTAAGACAGCAGCCCCATTTCTCCATAGAAACTGACAATGGAGCAACACATGATCCACAGATTCCCCTTCTTTCATACATAATAGGGGTGGAAGCATATGGCCTTTCCTCGTCAGAGTACTTTTCTTGGCTGTCTGCATGAACTGATATTAATTGTTGGAACTGCCGGGATAAACTATATATTTGTCTATAAGGCCTCGGGCTTTGGGCCAGGCCAAGGTTAAGCTCAAGCCCGGGCTTAAACTCGGGCTTGGGGCCCCGTTGGACCTAAGCTTGGGCCAGGCCTTCTTCAGGTTGGGTCGAGCCCATCCCTGTGTGCAACCCACTCATTGCTGACACACTTTAGTTTCAATTGTGGGGACTTCCCTGAATATTGTATAATTTTGTTTTTTATTACCTCTACACAGGCCTTTCCTTTGTACAGTGGGTTTCCTCTCCCCCTCTTACATTACTTCTCCTATTAAATATATATATATGCATATTAATAAATGTATACCTTAAACAAATGAGTATATAACAATAGCACTTCCACTCCTAAACCTTAAACTTTGTTCTTATGACCATGCTACTCTAGCTTTTCAGCATGGACTGGTGCTATAACAGTTGTTTCTTGAAGTGGCTGTGCCTGTAGTAACAGATCCCGTTGCATTGCTGTTACCTGGTTGCTGTTTTCTCTATTCTCAGGAAGCTTTTCTAGGTTTGCTTTTTGTTCTTTAGTTTTTTCAGATTTAGAAGTATAAGCCCATTTAAGCATTTGGAGAAATATAATGTTTAGCCAGTTTCAATTGGCCAAGGGGAGCTTTGTTTTGGCATGTCTATTGCATGGGGTTCTATGGGGGATTTGGAAGGAAAGAAATTGTAGAATATTTGAAGGTAAAAGTAGAAGCTGGTTGGGAGTTGCTGATGCAATATTGAGAGAAGTGGGTAGCTGGATGCCTGGATTCTAGTTACCAAGGAATTTAAAGATTTTTCTCCGGCTTTATTTTTGAGGGATTGGATCACCTCCATTTCTCAACATAGGCCTAAGGTTAAAAAAAGAAAAAAGAAAAAAAGAAGGCATTGTTGCAGTGGATTCCCCGATGTGCAGGTTCTTTTAAGCTGAATTTTGATGGGGCCTCCAAAAGAAACCTGGGCCTGTGAGGTTTTCAGTGTGCAGTAAGGGATGGAAATACTAAAATCATTTGAGCAGTGTGTGGCCCTTTGGGAAATTGCGACTCCACAAAGGCTGAAACTATGGGTCTGCTCATGGGAATGCGTGAGTTAAAGAAATTGGATGCTTATGGCTGTATTGTGGAGGAGTACTCATCCATTGTTATTGGGTGGGGAATGGGCAAGGGTGATGGAGCGTGGAAGTTGGCTCACTATTGGGCTATCTCCATTGGGGGTTAAGGCTTTTATGGGCTTTGGGCCTTCCCCATTCCTCCTCCTCTCTCTTCTGTTATGTTGTACTTCTCTCGTTCATTTTCTTTCTTCTACTAAAAAAATTTTTCTCATAAAAAAAAAATCTTAATGAGATTCGGGAAATATCTTCCTTGTTGGTAGTACCTCTTTTGTACATGCTTCTAGAGAACAAAATATGTTGGCGGACAAATTGGCCAATTTGGGGATGGGGCTTCCTTCATTGTTATGTGGCAGTGAGATTCCGGAAAGCTGTATGTAGTGTGCTGTGCCTAATATTGTTGTATTAGTATTCTGTTTTTCTCCCTTTCTTTATCAATAAAGTTGCTAATTATCCAAAAGAAAAAAAAAATTGATTACTTCACCCATTAATACAGAAGCTATCCCTGTTTCTGATAGGCTCACCTATTGGATTTATATTCCATCTTCCTTGCCTGCTATTGAAAGGGCAGCTTGGCCCAACTGTAAGGCTTACCGTTAGCGTCCTTGGTGATGCGGGTTCAAGTCACGGAAACAGCCTCTCCAGAAATGGGGGTAAGGCTACATACATCTTGCCCTCCCCAGACCCCGCGTTAGCGGGAGCCTCATGCACTAGGCCGCCCTTTTTTGAATGGTGAAAAATCAGAGAGCAACCAAGCCATGCCTTAGGCACCAAGGACTTGAAGACTCTTTAAGCTTGAGGAAGAGAAGGAGTTTCACTCATTAAGAGCAAGAAAACAGCTAAAATTTTTATTCATTCAATCATATCAAGTGCAAAAACGTGCAATCCATATATAGGCTCACAAACTCATGAAAATAGTACGAAACCAACTTAGAAACTCCTAAACTACTAGTTTACTTGCTACCTAAGACTTTCCTAAAATCAAAACTACTAAAAACTTCACTTTCTAAAAATAAAAAGTGTCAAAATCAAGCTTTTCTAAAGGATTTCATCTAGCACTCTTAGTAGGGCCCACTTTGACTTGTTGACTCTCTAAAATTACTAAAATACCATTGGCAATAATGTCTTATTACACAAATACCCACAAACAAAAATTAAAATGACTCCCATGTCCTAAACTCTAATAACCCATAAACTATTAAGTAAAACAGTAAAATAACTCTAAAAAACTTCATCATGTGTCTCCATGTGTCTTCTTGTGTGTCTTCATATGTGGGCCCCACCAAGGCCATGTGTGGACACCACCTTGCTCCCATGTCCTCATCACCAAGTTCCCTTAGCTTGGGTAGAGACTTGACCATATTGGCATATTTGGCTATCAAGAGCCACTCTCTATATTGGGACTTTAATTCCCTTACTTGGACCAAAACTACCATATTCGATTATTGAAAACCACCTTAGTATTCAGACCATTGTTCCCTTGTGTCAACGGTGAGAGACACCGTGTGGCGAATTGTAAGACCTTGGCTTAGAGACAACCAAGGTCATGCTTGCCAAAGATACCAAGCATGAGATGTAGAAAGGTTAGCTCAATTACCTTGTAATCATTGTGAGAGATTGATTAATAAAATTGAGTAGTTAAAGTTGACGTAGGCCCCGGTGTGACTGAACCACAATAGATCCTTGTGTTATGGTGTGTGATTGTGGTTTGTTAATTGTCTTTACATTTTCATATTTACAAGCATTAGCACTTGAGCACCAAACACATCAATTGAGTTAAAATTACATTGAACAACTAATAATTAACTCATTGAAATTAAAATTGCGGTATAAGAATCAAATTTTTTAATTATATCATATTCACCCCCTTTTAGAATTAACACATTTAGAATTTAATTTTATATGATCCTATCTTGTTAGGTTAAGTCATTTTATCACTTTGTATTTTTTCTTTATTACTTTCAAGCACTTGATAAGAATAGGAATCTCTTAAGAGTATAAATCTATTCCATGGAGGTGTTGGTGATAAACAAGCCGGGAAATATAGCATAGGTATGAAAAGGAGGTTAAGTGTTGCCATTTCACTGGTCGGAGATCCTAAAGTTGTTTATATGGATGAGCCTAGTACTGGATTGGATCCAGCTTCAAGAAACAACTTATGGAATGTTGTCAAATGTGCAAAGCAAGACTAGGCAATCATTCTTACCAATATATTGAATACCAGACCGGGCAAACGTGATGCAACGTTTTACCTTTTGCTAAAATGGAGTTTCGTGTATATTGAATACATGAAATGAAGCATTCTGTGTGTATAAAACGTAAAACGTTCGATTTGGTGGACGAGTTTGTTGGCAATATTAAGGTGTTGAAGATTCACGAGCGTTGTAAAGCTTTTTCTTCCTTCATCAAATCTAAAGCTTCATTGACTCCTTGGTTTTGCGATGTTTTGGTTCAAGCTGGGCATCTATGAACATTTTTGTTTTCTTCCGAACTGTTGACGATGGTGTTTGCAATTTGTTGGTGATTGGCCGGATAAATGGACAAGGAAGATTCTTGAGGGTCTTGGAAACATTACGTTCTGGCAAAGAATTTGTGATTATTATCCCTGAGGGGAGTAATGGCAGTGGGTGGGAAAATATTGATTATGTATTGCGTAGATCGTTTGGGGGTAGTGAGGATGAAAAGGTTCTGTCTGTGACATCTCCTTCTACTGAGGTTTTTCCTCCCCTAAAAGGAACGTAGGGTTCTGGGGATCGTTTGTTGGATAGAGACACCTCTACAGTGCCGGATGTCGTTAGAAGAGAGAAAGATTGGGCTGTGAATGTGGGCACGAAAAAAGGGGAGGGACAAGAGAAGGTTTGGTCACGAGCCATCTTGGGCTTGAAATTAGATTCGAAATGGCATTCGATTGTTGATCATATGGAGGAGCATTTTGGTTTTCTGGATGAGATGCAGTGGGTTCAAATTGATTCAAATAGGGCTTTGTTCATCTGTCCAGATACTCATGAAGCTGGTGCGTTGGCTGGATGGAATTGTAAGGAGTTGGTTCCAGGAGACCCTGAGTTCCTCAAATGGAGGCCAGATATTCTCGCTTTGCGTTATACGAGTTTGTTCAAAAAACGATGGATAAAGGTGTGGAGTCTATCATTTCATCTTTGGACAATAGAGGTGTTCTCGGCAATTGGGAAGATTTATGGGGGCCTCTGCTCAGTGGACGCTCGGTCTTCTTCCTATGAAGAACTGAGGTGGGTTAGGTTGGAATTAATGGAAGGAGATTTATGGAGTATCCCTTGCCTCTTGGTGGTGACTAATCGTGGCATGTACTTTCCGATGGTGAGTTCTCAGTGTCGGATTGCAGTAAGACCTCTAACCGCCAAAGTTCTGGGGTGGAGGGTGATGTTGTTTCTAATTCTCAGTTGGAGCCATCGTTGGAGTTAGAGGGAAATGGGTCTTCGGAATCCTTTTCGAATTCAAATTCAAATTCAAACATCCCGTTAGTTTCGATTTGGGAGTTTGGCACGGTGCCGGATGCGCAGCGTTTGGTTAGGCAAGATGTTCGCTAATCTGTTGCTCGAGATTTGACCAACCATAAAAGGAAAGAGGTAGTGATGGAGTAGGGGAAGGAGGTGGATGCTTATCGGGTAAGGAATGTTTATAAAGGGAAGGATGTCTATCAAGATGTGGGCCCCTCGTTTGGGTGGCAATCGGTGTTTCTGCCACGTCCCAGGTTGGGGAGTAAAAATAGCGATGAAGGGGCTCGTATTAAAAAGGGGCAAAAAAGTAATATTTACAAGAATTCGTTCTTAGCCTTAAGTAACTCGATTAAACCTAGTTTCCAATGGGTTCGTAAGGTGGACCAAAAAGTGGGTGAACCATCAGAACCAACCCTCTCTGGTCCTCAGGATATTTTAGTTGGGTGTGGGTCGTTTGTATGATCCCCGACAAATTTCATTAGAAGTATAGATAGAAATCTAGGAGATGGTTCGTTGAAGTCGATGAAGATGTTGGAGGTTTCTGGTTTGGATAAGGAAGAGGGTAAGTCTTTGGTTGGTACCTATCAGGCGCCTCATTATGATGACTGCGGTAATGGCGATTGCGAAAAGGATGACGATGTGGGGGATGCTTTGTTTAATCCCTTGGCTTCAACCGATGACCATGGTAATTTGAAGATGGGATCTATAAGACGCACGAAAGAGGTGAGGTTTTCAAACGAGGGGTTTCAGGGCGTTGAACCTTTTATGGATTCCGATTCGTGTTGTTCTAGGGTTTCGAATTCCACTAATTTGGAGGAGTCGCCTAGTCGAGATGGTGAAGATGTTATTAATATCAAATCCTCTGACTTCTAAGTGGTCGTGGAACCATGCGTGCCTGGTGTAAACCTCGTATGTGATATTGTGCTATTTAATTCTCCAAAATTTGCGTTCAATAGAAGGTCCGGTTGCTTCGATCAGAAGTTAAGGCACGACGGTTAGACAAGTGTTGTGTTCCTGGGCGACACTATGATGACCTCAAAGTCAGATGCCAATGTCTCAATTGCTTGTGGGATTTCTTCTGTTTTGCTGCAAAAGGATTCAAGTAGTTCTCACCCTACTTCAAACCTCCTGATGCTGTCGGATAGGGTTGGATTAAATGTCGAGGGGAATCTTGCCGGTTCTGTGTCCTTCCATACTAATTCTTCTTTTGCAGATGATGGTGTGGGAATTTCGGAGGGTTCAAAGATGATCAACAATAAAAGCCGGATGTTGTTTCCTTATGGCCATGATAATCAACTTTCTTCTGTTAGGTTCTCCCTTACTCTTTTATTTGGTAAAGGCAATTTTCAAAGATGATCAATAATGAAAGCCGGATGTTGTTTCCTTATGGCCATGATAATCAACTTTCTTTTGTTTCGTTCCCCCTTAATTTTTTATTTGGTAAAGGCAATTTCTATTTTTATCCTTATCTCCATTCTTCTACTTTGGTTTATGCTCTTGATTTATGC